>BSAI01000096.1:4109178-4182605 GCA_036245035.1 Adrianichthys oophorus | reverse complement strand
GTTGTTATTAAAACATGCAGTTGTTATTTAAACATGTAGTTGTTATTAAAACATGCAGTTGTGATCTAAATATACAGTTGTTATCTTACATGTAGTTGTTATTCAAAACATGTAGTTGTTATTTAAACATGCAGTTGTTATCTAAACATGTGATGAATGTAAACATGATGAAAGTAAAAAAATTGGCATTTGCTATTCACAATTTTGTAATTTACACAGATTCAAATTAAAACAATATATTTGTAGTTATATTTGTTCTCTTTTTGTAACACTCGAACAATGAGGTGACCCTTCAATGACAAGACAAAGGCAGTAATTTTTTTTGCTTAAGATTTCTGGTCTTAAATAACATGGATGACTTATGAAAGGGTCATTCGACACCGAGAATACTTTTTACTTTTGTTAGCCTTCTACCTCAAGTTTTCCAAAGTTCTATTATTTAGTTTCTTAGGGTTATTGTAAGTGTTTAGTTTAGCAAGTTTTCTTGTAGAAATATCTAAGACTGAATTTCAAGTGGCCATTGAAAAATGTTTTTCTAATTTTCTACCAACTCCTAAATTGATTTTTGTTTTTTATCAATTGCAATAATAGACAGTGTAAGTAGGAGCTGATGCTTTAGCCCACTTTTAACTGTATTTACAAATAATATTTTAGTCATTAATACAGACTTTTTCTTTTGTGTCTTGCTTTTTTTTTTCGACAAATCTGACATTTCTTCAGTTTTTTGCCTCCTTATTGATGCGGCAGCTCCACTCTTAAGGAAATGGAAAAGGAATCAATGTTGCAGATTTAAGGATGACAGAACCAAGCCAGACATTCATATCTTTCTTGGTTAGTTTCTTTCTTGTCGCTGCAGTCACGCTTCACCCATGAGACTTTGTTTCCAATCTGTGCCAGGCTATGAAACATTAGCGCCATGTAATATTTAAAATGACTAAGTCAGGCTTTTAGCATCAGGCGGGTGTGGTGTCCAAATGTTTAGAGGCGAGCCTGGAGCAAAAGCAATCTGATGAAGTAAAATGTGAGTTCTTTCACTGCTTTGAATGGTTTCTGATTTTTCTGTGCAGCTGTGCATGCTCCTTTCATGGGTGTAGACTTGAGAAACACGTTGAATGAAGCGACAGAGATGTCCACCTGGTGTGGCAATATTCTGTGTGCTTTTTAACTTTTTTTTTTTTCCTATTTTTTTGTTTTTGCAGTGACTATTAATATTCAAATGTCGCCTGTCCTGAAACTAAAATATCTCCAAATAACCGACATTAGCAGATCACAAAACTCACGGTTCGGATCGTGTAAACGTTTTAGAGTCACGGTTCAGGTCATTTTTCCGATTTGTAAAAAGGGAGAAATGAGATGAAAACTAACTAGATTAAAGCTAAAAACGTATTTTTATAAATGTTTTACAACATATGTTTTTAATAAAATATATGTAATGTTCTTCAAACACACATATTACATCAAAAATGTGTTAATTGAGGCTTATATATAAATCAAAACACCAGTAAAATCTTTGATCTCATGAAATTCCTATATTAAAAAAAATACTAAATATGTTCATATAAACAATAGTGCATCATTGGGCACTGCATCTTTAAAAAATAAATATGATGGATGGATGGATTCATAGATGGAAGAATTTACAACTTTCAATTCTTTGAGTCCCCTGCCCCTGCAATAACCTGGCTCTAAATTGTATTAATGGAGAGCTCCTATATTGCTCGCCATTTTGTGTCCCACCGCTACTATTTGGTTGGGGTTGTGAGGGGGTTGTAAGGTACCAGGAGAGAGTGTAAACAGACTGATGGTGGGGAGTAGAGGCGGGATTACTCTGTCGCAACAGTTTCGCTCAAAGAAGGAGTGGCCATGGCGCAGAGGTAGATCAATCAACCTCTGATTGGATGATCAAAGGTTTGGTTCCCACTATGCGTGCCCAAGTGTCAAAATGTCCTTGAGCAAGACACTGAATCCCACATTGTTCCTGATGGTCATAGATTGGCACCAGTGTCCAGTAGCGGAGCAGCCATCAGTGTGTAACTGTGTGTGTGTGCATAGGTGAATGGGACTGTGACTGTAAAGCGCGTTGGGTTCTCTAAGAGGTAGTAAAGCACTAAATAAGTATACGCCATTTGCCATTTTACAGCGCAGAGGTGAATTTCTAATGAACTTCTGCTGCTCTGCAGAAACTATGTCTTAAACAGTGATACATTTTAAAAAAATTTTTTGGCTTAAAATGGCATAATCATAGTTAAAAGACAACTGGGAACACCTTTGAAATAGGTCAAAAGATAATTGGAGTGGGACTTTAAAAAGCTATTTTTAAACAGTAAAATAAAGTCTTCTTCAATGAAATATTGTTCATATTTTAGAAGAAAAATTGTATTCTGGGTATTCTGTATATTTCCTCTTTATTCTGATGAAAATATAGATAAAACATGAAATAACATATTCAGTTTTGAGCAAAAATCTCACTAAGAAAAAAGTGAACAAAAAAGAAACTTATTTAACTTTTTGGTAAAAGACACAACTTGCAGACACAGTTTCAAGTCTAAAAGTTAAACAGATTATCTTCCATCGCTTCATTCAAAAGCCAGTTTCTGCCTTGTTTGCTCTCTTTCCTTTCCTGACCCTCCTTTCCAGTTTTCCTCTCCGTTCTCAAGAGTTCTCCAATGTTTCATTACCTACTGACACTTTCTGTCTGCCCAAGCGCATAAATCCCTCCCCTATGTACATGCCGTATACTTCTTTATCTCCTGCTCGCTTTATTCATCCATCCCCACAAACACTCGCTCACTCAACCATATTTCTGTCCTAGAATCCTGTTTTCGCTGCTCCGGCAAAGCACTGTACCTGCCCACACCATCTGACCTGCAGTTAATCCATCATCACACTCTCACTTCCCGTTCCTGCTGTTGCTCATTCCTCTTTGGCAAACATCAGCTCTTGAATAATTGCAGTGAAGAAAAAAATTTCAATGCATACGAGATGCATTTTTCCTCTCCGTCTCTCTGAAACGTTATCCTCTCTCCCTAATCCATCCTTATCAGACTGAAAAGCCCAGTTTTAGACACACAAGTTTTAGATGAGTAAATGGAAAATTCACAGGGAAGAAAACTTCTCTTTTTGCGGCGCTGCGTTACTTGATACACACGCTCAACCGCCAACTGTGTGGCAGCTCTTATTCAAATATACATATAAATAAACATGTATATTAACATTTGTAAGAGTGGTTTTCAGTGGAAAAAAAACACTTGAGTTGTGGATATCCTGTTTACTCATGCATCTAATCCACTATGTATATGTATGTGTGTGTAAATACCAAATCATACACTGCATTGAGTGTTTTAACACTGTCCTGATTAGTGGCGTTTTTGTGCTGTCAAGTGGGAACAATGACCTCCACATTTAAACAGGCTCAAACCTGATGTTTACACACACATTTGGCAAACACACACTCAATACAACTACACAACAATGCTCCCTGCAGGGAGAATTTCTGAGAGGTACTGTTGTGCTCACTCGACAGATAATTCAGACAAAGCCTTGACACCGGTGCATGTTTGTGCCTGTGAAGCTGGCAAACATTTCTGTTGTGAATCAGTTTTACTGAGACAAAACTAACACTCTGAAAGTAAAATCATCTCTTATTGTTTGGTTCTTTACACAGACCAGTGTATGCCAGACAGGCAGTTCAACATAATAAAAGTAATATTAAAGGCAAAAAAAAAAATCAGATTTCTGTGATTGAAAGCGTTATACTTTTTAGACCCCGAGTTGTACTGAATTGTTTAATTATTTTTCCAAAAATCCTCCTTAAAATCCAGTGCACCA
This sequence comes from Adrianichthys oophorus, assembly GCA_036245035.1. Classification (NCBI taxonomy): domain Eukaryota; kingdom Metazoa; phylum Chordata; class Actinopteri; order Beloniformes; family Adrianichthyidae; genus Adrianichthys; species Adrianichthys oophorus. The sequence goes on along the minus strand of BSAI01000096.1, from coordinate 4,178,777 downwards.
CACGTATGAATTCTGGGTGTCCATACTGACCTGGAACCGTTTTTCTATGGTAAACGGCGCTTAAACATCAGCCAAACTTTTGAGATGCAATGAAGCCGCACTATGGACTATGGGTTTTTGGAGCATTGCGGCTACTGTAATCAGGAGCCCGACGGGGTGATATGTAGGCTGAATCTGAATTGCTTCCCCCCTCCTACAGCTTCTCCCTACCCCTACATTTATCCCTTAAAGTGGAGAGATATGGAAAATAGTGTCTTCAAATTCGGACGTTACTACCGCTCAATGACATCACCTATCGTCTCTGGTCATCTACATTAGAGCGTAGCTGCCAGCGCTTGGAAAATACATAACATGCATAAGCAAAAAGTAAATACTTACATTGAAGAGTAAGCGTCTGTGCTTCCGAGTACACCCACGTGAAGAAAAATGTTTCTTGATGTGGCTCACCCTACCGGAGGAGGTATAGCCTCGGACACCACTACAGCGTCAAACACCACTACAATTGGAGCAATAGAGAGGAGTAATCGGGTAGAGAAGCATCTGTAGAGGCTGCTTTTTGCAAATTAATAAGTCACACAAGAATGACAACAACAGAGTTCACTAGAAAAACTTCCCATCAACCCCCTTGACCATTCACCTGCCACATCATCTGACAGTTTTGTTTCTCCTGATGAGCCCTGCAATCCAGTGCACCTTATCTATGAAAATATACATTTTATTCTCCATTTATTGATATTGTGCCTTAAAGTCCAGAGTATGGTAAGCAAAAGAAAAAAAAAATCCTAAAACAATAATGCTAATGTGCTAACTGGGAATGCAAAACAATATCAAACATCATTAGTATTTACATAAAAATGTCTTTATTTGTATATTTATGAACAATTTTGCCAATTGGTTGTACCCATACTGTTATGCTTTGACTGGGATGGCAGTAAGCATAACAACAGCAACAGATTTTAAACTGTTTTTTGTGTTGTGACAGCATTCTGAGAAATATGTAAACTAAGAAATATGTATGAAATATATACTTTAATTATTGTTCTCAATTTAACTGACTAGAACTAGAAAATGTATCAAAAAAGCTTAAATATATTGAAGTGCTCACCATTTCTATTTTTGAATGATATGATCTGACTTGTGTTGTATTTTGTGTTCAAATGCATTCTCTAAAGTGTGCACTTCAGGACTGATAGTGCCATCCAAATTTAAAGGACATCTTGAATACACACTTGTTTTGAGGTTAATCAAAATTCCTTTGGGTGCGCACTACATACCTCTCTTTATCCCAGTTGCTGTATTCTTTCTCACATAGGTTTAGTCAATGAGCTATTAGAAATCTTTTATTTCCCTCAAAATGCATTATATGCATAACTCATATATTATATAATTATATTATATATATTATTATTATATTATCATTGTCTTGTGTTTTGTAACCTAAAATTGGTCCAAAATTGGTTTGACAAGAGAGTACTTTGCTATTGTTTTTGATAAATTGACTTTATTCAAAACTTAAGGACGTACCTGCTGCTCAACCAACATTTAATTACTAATATCAAATCTTCCTATAGTCTTGTGCATTCTGTGATTAAAAATGTTTCCTAAATATTTTGACTTTTTTGTCATGTTTAGCAAATCCTAAAAAAATGTTATGCACTTCGATGTGATGTGTGACTCATTTTAGGCACTAAAGGTGAAATGCCAGACGTTCTGCATCAGGTCACTTAGGAGATTAATCACAACAGCTGGTAGACTGTCAGCATTTCATAGCTAAAATGGCAGCTGCTTTTGTAAGAAAGGAGCCCAGCTCTCTCTAATCCAAGACATTCTAGGAGGAACCACAAATTGCCCTGCATTCTGAGAAAGGCTTGCTCTCCCACACAAGAGCCCGAGCCATCAACGACCATGTGGGAGAGAAAATTCTTTATAAACTATATTTTTAAATTTAATCAAGAAACCAGCTCAGAAAGGTAGTGACCTTTTGTTGCTGGTTCCATTTCCGTGAATTTGGTGCAGCATTTGTTTGAGAAACGAAAGAATCTTTGGTTCATAATTGGTGGCATATTAAGCTACAATAACATTACATGATTTAGACGTCTGCCTTTATTCATAGAATCCATTGAAAACTTTTTCCATTAAAAAATATTACTTCAAGTGTTTTTTTGCAAATGTATGCATCATAAAAACAAATAAAATCGATCAAAAGGTTGCTCCAAACTTGGCACCAACCAGAGCACCTACAAGGTTGAAAAGAGAATGTCTTTCATTTTTATTTCTAGCACATGCTTGCACATTGACACCCAAAGCTGCATCTCATTCCTGTGTAAATCCCCACCCCTCCCACCAGATGTGCAATCATAATTTAAAGGTGTTGTCTGTACAATTTCAATGGATTACATGATTAGAAAGCTATTGTGAAAGATTAATGTGTGAATGAGGTTAACTGGTGCTGAAATGGCTAAAGCCATTGCCTATCGTCCGTCCCTGTCCTTGTCCTTTCGCCTGACTCTGTGTGTGCACAGAGAAAGCAGGTGGCTCCTAAAGCCCTCTAATCTTTAATCCACCATATTTATTATCATATGGCTTGATTTATTTTGTTAATGCATTTCATATTATTTTTTTTTAAATTCACCTCTCGATACATACAGTTGATATTGACATCTGGAAAGTCAAGCAAATGTCTGAATTCACATTTTCAGTCTTATGAAGATATTTTTTCGCCATTTTTGGTTATTATTTGCAGCCAAGCTTAAATATATTGAACACACTAACATTTCACATGCATACCTATTGGTGTTTTTTGATTGAGGAGCTTGTTGACAGTAATAAAAAACAGAGGTTCTTGGCTAAATAGGGTTGACGGAAAAACGCATCAGAGCTCACCAATTAGGCAGCAAATATCACAATTGAATGTAGTGTAAATAAATTTGCCTGCAGTTGATATTCCAACCTCTGCAGCAATCATTTTGTCCTCAGCCCTACTCCACCAGTTCCTTATTCACCTCTGTTGTGTGTGTGTGAGTTGAGGAGGGGAGGTATTGATAACGGCATAAACACAAATATTCTTCTTCATTTGATTTGTTTTATATTTAACACTATTAGATCCACTAAATCATTTTTATTATCATTCTCATTCTCCCTTAACATCAGTTCAGTTCCCCCTGTTATGTTTTGATTAGTGAAGATATTGGCACACATCTTGTCCTCTCTAACAGATTCAATTATTTAAATATATGATGATTAAGAGGTATTTCCCATTTCACCCAGTGCCTTGGTTAAACTCTTCTTTTCTACCCCATTGTGTACTTCCTTTTTAACACTATGGAGAGAAACTGGGCAACATAGACACAGTTTTGAGCAAACGCTGTATCTGGATCTTTGTGGAGGCCTGAAGAAGGCGAATGGATGTGGCACAGCCTGGAGCCAGCTGTCACAAATGGAACCTTTTAATAGTGTCTTTCTTTTTCTCAGTCTCTCTGGAGCTGGTCTGCTGTCTGCTCAGGTCATTCCAGATAGGTCCGTATCTTAGCATGATCTCACTGACAGCACCCACTTTAGACTAATCACTCCATTTAGACTGGATGGGCCCTAAGGTGAGAAAGATGGAGGGAGAAGAAAAGAAAGGAGAAAGATGACAGAGATGAGTGGTCAATACCATGCAGGAGGAGAAGGGATGGAGGGAATATGCCAACGAGGCTACAAATGCTGAGAGAGATAAAGCCCAGTCCATGAAGCCTATTAAGGGTTGATTGGAACACACATGTATATATGCACACATACACGCACAAACTCAAACACATGTATTTATACAATAAGACGCACTGTTTTTAAGCAGTTGTAGGCTAAAAACAAATTAGACTCCTTATGCAAGCCCTGTTTTGGATTTGGAAATTATCTAAGCCACTGAAATTAATTCTCATGTTTGGCCTTAAATGAAACAATCATTCATGTGTATAGTAACGAACAAACACGCATGCGTGGTTCTCTGGAAGCCAATGCCAATTTGAATCAGAAATTAAAAAAAGATACAATCTTCTGATTGATTTTATTTGATTTTATTTTGTAGCACAAAATATTGATGAACAAGGACCCTGGAGTAAACGAGTTGTCTAAAACTTCCTCGGGTACATCACTTCTTTGGTAGTTATTCAGTCTTCTATATCTGTCGTATTCAGATTTAAGCATGCTTATGAACACAGTTTAATTAACACTGTTCAATTCTAACTGTCAAACACAAAATAAGACATTTGTTTTTTACCATTATTTAACCTCATTTAATGGATTTTTCTGAACATGGCTTCTCTTGCTTAATTCTTACTGCTGGACACTTGGCAGAACTTCCAAGTGCCAAAATTCTCTTACCTTCAAACCGTCAAACGAAGCAGAAGAAAAATAAAACATTTGCAATCCATTTGTAGTCCAGTGCAGCATTGTGCGCTCCTGATCCTTAATATTTGCTTCTTCTTTCGTTTTCATAAACATTAAAATAAACTTTTTAATTATAATTTTATAATGTTGTTATTGCTGTTAATATGTGAAGATAAACTTTGACCATAAAATGCTGTAGCGGAAGTTACGTCATATTCTCGCATGCTCAGAGTGATCGGGCAGAGCCATATACGCCACTGTGATTGGTTGGTTTTTCAGCCAGGCGCACAACACTGTAAAAATACCATTCCTACAAAACTTGTGGGCTGCACTAACATGACACTTTCATACTATATGGGGGCCGCAAAGTATCATCTTGTGGTCCCCAAATGGCCTGCAGCCTGCCAGTTTGAGACCCCTGCTTTAATAATGCTTGTGGTTCCTGTTAGAAGGTCCACTGACACTGAATTTTTTTCCACACAAATGCATTTTGAAGTGCAATTTCTTGGTATTCTTTAAATTTAATCTGAATTGCTTCTCTAGCCCTATGGCTGGGATGGGGTAGGGCATTTTTTAATAGTTGCCGGTCATTTTTTTTTTACTTTTCCTGTCCAACATCTGAGCAAACAGATAAAAAAAATATTTAAAAAGTTGCCGATCATCTATGTTAGTGCGTAGCTGCCTCTGCTCGTAAAATACATATAATCGGTTTTATAACTTTAAAAAAAAGTAATGTTGGCAGAGGTTCTCCTTCATCCACGTGGCAAAGCTTTGAGGTTGAGTCATAGCAACTGGACTTTAAAATGTTCTTCCTTTGAAATGTTTCGCCGCTTATTCAAGGGACTTCTTCAATCAGCCAAGTGGACTGAAGAAGCCAGTTGGATGAGTGCCGAAAAGTTTCAAAAGGAAGAACATTTAGTAAGTCCAGTTGCAATCACTCAAGACTTTAAAAAATGATGCAAAAACAAAAACTCAGTACTTACATTTTAATGTAAACTGTGCTTCATAGCACACAAACGTAAAAAAAATGTATTTCAAATGCCCCATACAATTGGAGCAATAGGGAGTAGCCAGAGGGGTAGGGAAGCAATTTAGATTCAGCCTTAATCTTGTTCTCTACATGCTGTAGGTTCTCGGGTACCATGAGATGCTTACCGCACCAAAAAAAAACCACACAGAAATTTTAAACTTGATGTTTCTTTGACAAATCAATCTTTGTCTTCATCCTACTCACACACAGATTTGTGAACTTTTACAGTTTTCATAACTCTTTGGAATATTGTATCAAAAATCATTTGACAGTTGAAATCTCTTTCTAGCCACTTTTCCTGAACAACAGCCTGTTCAGTGTGAGACTAATGCACTTCCTTCTGTTACTTTTCATGCCATTTAATGCTGAAACACGTCCCCATTCCTGCAACCCGTAAGTTAGAAAGAAAATGGCGCGGCTCCGGCTCGGAGCAGTCTCTGAATAACTGAAAATATAGCCTCTTAAATTAAAAAGAAATCTCTGCGTAAAGCCAGAACCCAATACTATTCAACTTTAATATCAGAAAATAGAAACAATCTGAGATTTCTTTTCAGTATAAATGCTACAGTCATTACAATGCAGTGGGAAAGGCGGCTGTGGGTGATGTTGGTAAAGTAATTCTAACTGCCCAGTCTTTGGTCTGTTTAATTGAACATAATCACGTTTGAGCTGAATTTAGATGAGGAAACTCATGGAAATACTTTTGGTTTAAACTAAATGAAGGACGATTACAGAAAATGCATCCACTTTGTAGTTGATTGTTCTAACTGTGCAAATTTGGAAACATTTAACTTTACTTGAAAACTTTGGGGCATACTGGTTTAGTTTTTATGCCTCACAGCAAGAGGGTTCCCGGTTCAAGTCCCGGCTGGGGGACTTGAAACAGTGTCACCAATGGGGGACCTTTTTGGGTGGAGTTTGCATGTTCTCCCCATGCATTCGTGGGTTTTCTCCAGTGACTCTGACTTCCTCCCACTTCCTCCCTCCAAAAACATGCTTCATAGGTTAATTGGTCATTCTCAAATTGTACCGAGGTGTGTGTGACCCCTGCAACAGACTGGCGACCTGTCCTGCCATCGCCCATGAGTAGCCGGGTTAGGGTCAGGCAGCCCTGTAACCCCGAAAGGGATAAAAAAAAACTGTTTAGAAAATGAAAGATGAATGGTTTCGTTTATATTTTTTTCCCATTATACTTTGAAAAAAAAAATTCTTAAAATTACAAAGGCTTATTTACTGATAAACTTGAAAATTTAGACAACTGTAAATTTAAATGGATGCAGTTTAAGGTTTTTTCCCAAATAAATGAATAACTGTTTAAAAAACATGTTACAGAATGAACTGAAATGGCTTCAGAAGGATCCACATACACTTTCCTTCAACAGTACCCTGTGGACCCTGATGGATTTGTCTGTCCTTTGGAAACAACTCTATTTGTGCTTGAACAGTATTATTCCTACTGTACGCCATCTAATAATGCACAATGGTTCCCTCTCTCCCATATGTGCCTCCATCTCCTTTCTCTGTGGCCAGATAACCTCAACCTGTCACTCTTCATCGTTCTGTCCCATTCCTCCATCTCTTTTTCCACCTTTTCATGCCTATTCATCTGCAGTGATAGAGTTTGTCCAACTAACCATTGCCTTTCACTGTGGGTGAACACACAAATCCACACAGACACATAACCACAGATTTTGTGCCTGCCATCCATTTACCTGACTCAATGCCTCCATTCTCTGGCTCCAAATTGACCATTGGCTGGACAGATGGACGAATGACCCATGGTGGTCTCTCTCTTTTTAAATGGTATGGTCACAGGGAAGGCAGAAGACACAAATGTTTTTCTGAATTTATTCTTTTCTATCCTTTTCATTGCTCTACCTCAATTTCCTTTTCTATCTCACTTGGCGCTTTTTTGTATCAAGTTATTTACAAATATAGTTTGCAGAAGCAAAATGTGGGTAATACAAACCTGCAGTTAATTAGTTTTTCAAGAGTTAGTCTTTAATTCTTTTAATATTTCCATTAAACATAGAGATCAGCCAAAAGCAAGCTGTAGGCTCACCTTTCGTTACCTAGCATTACCTAGCATTTTAGCTCAGTCTAGAACAGGAGACATGGTGGAGTGATAGCACTTTCATCTTACAGCTAGAAGGCCCTGGTTTGAATCTTGGTTTAAAGTGTTTGACAGAGTCTCCCAAATGCTGTCAAATGGTAGGGGTGTGGACTTCCACAAAGTTCACTCCTGATTGGCAAAAGTGGTTGTCACAGAAAAGTTGACTCAGACCAACTTTGACCAATCACTGCTTACTGACGCTGTCTAGATCCAATGTGGCGATGCCTGTATTGTGTAAAAAAGGGTTTCTAGGGGTTACGTCACACTCACTTGGTCCAGTTTTCAAATACTGTAGAACATATGTGAGCTTTAGCTGAACAGTAACGTGCAGCTAGAAAAATTGTGTTTTAAAAAGGCAACTAGGTGATACAGATGATTGTAACACTGAAAATGTAAGTTTTTGCAGATAAATTGCAAATAATGTCAAGGCATACATGTGTGCAGGTACTTTTACCATCAAAAACTGCTAAGAAATTGTGAAAATCTCTTGACAGGAAGAGCTCTGGCAGACCCAAGGTAAAGACTGAATCACAGGGCAAGTTCTGGGAATTCACACCTGTATGATAACTGGCTCACTGGACAACAGCTTCAAGCACAGTTTCACTGTGGGCTTTCTTAGCAGATCTCATTTTTAACTGTGAAGAGAATAGTTCAACCTGCAGGGGAGACTGGACGAGTTTCAGCAAGAGATGCATTGCTGAGATGTCAGAGTAATGCAAATGGACTTGTCTGGGCCAGGAAACACAGACTGAACCATTGAAAATGAGAAAAAAGCGTAATGGACCAATAGATCAAAATTTGAGAGTTTTAGTACTCCACACAGCATCTTTCCAGTTGTCAAAAAGGTGAATGTCTAGAGAGTGTCTGAAATCAACTGTTTAACATAGAGGAGGAAGTGTAATGGGTGCCAGACATTCATGGTAAATGGCGCATACTTGTATGGCACATTTCTACCTTCCATGAAGGTCCAAAGCGCTTTACTGTAACAGTCTAATTCACCCATGCACACATATGGTGACAGCTGACGAACACTGGCGCCAAGTTATAACCGCCAGAGGCAAAGGGGGGGTTCAGTGTCTTGTCCAAGGACTCTTCAGCACATGGGCGGGCAAGGCAGGAATTGAACCTGCAATTTTCCATTTTGAGGTCGGCTGCCCTACCACTGATTCAATGCTGCTTGTTTATTTATGGAACATTTCATGGAATATTTCATTTCTGTTGTGGAAAGAATATTACAGCTATGTTCACCTGTTGTATTTTTGAAATATCACTACCCAGAATTAAAAGTTTGGAGAACATTTTGGTTTTTAGATGTATTCCAGAACTTTTTTTTTTGTCACTTTGCAGTTTTTGATTTTTACTATGCACTTTTCTTTCATAGTGCAAAAACATCACACTTAACACTTTTCCATAAAAGCCTGGAAATTTTAGAATGATCTAAAACTTCTGACAATAATGTTCAAATATGATTTTATGAATATAGAAACACAAATAAATGAAAAAAATAAAATAACGTGTCTTCGTAAATATTCACCCAAAAATGTACTCAATTTACTCAGCTTTCCGGAGATAATAAAAATATACAAAGATCTACCCATGCACAGTTTGGATGTTTGTACTTTCATGTATCTTGTATGTACATACAAAGCATTGGCATTCACAGTGGTATGCTGTGGCTAAGCTTTTGTATCATGGGTAAGTGCGTCTTTGTCAACAGTCTACAGGGCAGATCTTTTCCATCTGAGGTTAATCCCACAGAGAGAGATAGGACCCCAAACCTGAATATTACTGCTCCTCAAATCTCCTCTCAGTCAGACGCCACTACTTGCATCTCACACTTTCAGATAGAGGGGTTTGTATGTCAAGATAAATGGAAAAGGTAAAGAGATCAACTCACTTCCAAGCAGTACACTGAATAATATAGGCATCCTCCCCAAACACACACACTTACAATTACATAGTACATGTTTTCATGAAAGGATGCCCGTGTATGCAGCTGCACACAGAGGAACAACACACGTACACTACAGCATGAATGCGAGACACACGGTCACATACAGACTATGAGGCGACCTCCTTTATTCTCTCAACAGTAGGCAGATAAGTGCCATAGTCAAACAGCAAGAAAGAAATGGTGTGCTTGATAGTCACTGTAGCTCAGATCTGTGTGTCCTGTTGTGGGACTGTGGATGTTTTTTTAAGGTCCTATAAGCCCAAAGCAGAAATCTTTCTGTCATACACAAAAATCCTTCAAAAAATTCAAGTTATTCTAATACAATTGTAAAAATCTCATTTTTTATGAATAAAAATATGATGCATGGAAATGGTTTTTTTGCGTTTATCATTGTCGATTGACAGGTCAGAACTCAGGGTCACAGTTGAGAATTAGAGATATTGTAAGATCCCGGGCGCCATGATTTTCTTGAAATTGTTCGACTATTACTCCATTTGTCTGTTCAGAGATCCTTAATCAAGCACTTCCCAAAATCTCTCACATTGTTGACAACAACTGCTTTAGACCACTCCGAAAGACAAGTGGTTTAATGAAGATCCTTCAGTTCATCACCCACATGTTTAGTATCTCCTTACGGCGTTTTAACCTCCTGGCATGTTTGGCGATTTCTGCATTTCTTCTGATTAAATGATCATTAATGAAAATGTTTGATCTCTTTAGCTTTCTCCTTTGCTTCATCAAAGCTACATTGTGCTTTTTATTCACAAACCTGATTACAATTGCTGGTTTGCCTGCGTCCTTTCCTCTGAGGAGCGGGCGGTAGGTCTCGAGGGAATTTAGATCCAGGGAAGTCCCTTTAGACCTCAGAAATGATTCAATTTGACATTCCACGCTGTGTCCTGGATCAGAAGCAGTATCGCTGGCATTGCTGCTAGCAGTAGCTTTGGCAGGCCTCGCCTGGAGTTTGATCGGTAATCCAGTGAGAATTACACTATTCTGCCTTTTTTTCTTGTTCCATGTCATCCACTCTTTGCTCCAGGATGTCGACCTGCTTATCTTAGCAGTCTTTTGAACTCCTCCAAGAATTAGCTGGGCTTGAATGTCCAGCAAAGGAGTTAGATTAGCATTGATCAATAGCGTGTTTGATGTCAAAGTCGCCAGTTGTCACTTGGTTCTTCTTCGAGGCCATAGTAGTGAAGGAATTACTGCTTTTCTTTTGCGGTAATTCTGCGGAAAATTCTGGTTTTTATTCGCTTTTATCCGAAGATTGCTCGCAGAGCTTGCAATGTGCGTCTTTTTGCTGACCAGAACCAGAAATGTCCCCATTTGCTTTAAAAAAAAACTTTTTTTCAAAAACGCTTTGCTTAAATTGTGTGCCCTGATGTGGCATGGCCCTCCACATCTGAAATTCAATAAAGTGTGACTCTAGTTTTATTTAAAATAAACCAACACTCAAAGGGAGGGCTCAGGTGTGTACACACTGCTTATTTGCACAAATTGTAGTTTAAAAACGGTAAATAGTTTTCTGCTCGTCTTCAATAAAGAATTTTCAGTTTAGTTAATCATTTGGTTATTCCCTTTTTGTTGTTGTATTTTTAGTTTTTTCCTGTGTGTTGGTTTCACTTTATGAAGTAGTTTTTTTTTTTTTTTTTACCATAGGTGTTGAGGACTTCTTCATGGTCAACCAGCCAGTTACTAATGGGGCACACAATTGTATTTAAAAGAAAACAGGGTTTTAAAATATGTGCAAAAAAAAAGATAATTTGGGAATTAAAAACAGCTTAAGTACTGCATTGTCTGAACATTTTCTCCCTTTGTATTTTTGCCCTTCCTCTACACACATCTTTGACTTTATACAGCATTTATAGTAGAGTACTCCTCTGAAGAGCTCCATTGATCCGTATACTGGCCGATAGACCATGACTTCTACTGAATCTTTTTGGCAATAAAAAAAGAGTGGCAGCAGTTAATCTCCTAGCAACATACCAGTAACATCTTTTTTTTCTGGATAGGTCTTATATCTATCTTCCACTTTCCTTCTTACTGCCTTCTTGGACCACACAAACATTTTGGTTGATTCCCTCTCGTGGTGCATGTATGTGTGTGTGAGAGTGTGTTGTTTTTTTTTTGCTCTCTCTAAGGGGTCCTTGTCCATGGCTATCCCTGTGCTCTCTACCATTCAGGATAAAAGCCTTTCAGCTGTGACTGCTGCCAAATCAGCCCCTGCCATACTATTGCAGCTTAACTCTAGCACCAGTTAACTATCACACTACTGTCATTAGTGTGTGTGTGTGCGCACCAGGAGGTAGATGGATTCAGAGAAATGGATGTGGAGGATAGAGGAGGAAAGAATTGCTGGCTCAACAATTTGAGTCACAGAGTCCTAAGCAACCTTAATACACTTCTGATCTGGTTTACCACTGTATGTGCAGAAGAGGACAGTCACATGGTGGACTCTTAATTTGGTGTCTTGATGACACATTGCGGCCATGCCTCTCTGGACACATCTGATCCCACTTCATCTTGGAAACCTCCATAGTCCTGAGATGATAGACTGTCTAGGACTACCAAGTTAAGCAATGAGTTTCTGCAACCAAATGGAGGGACTTGTGAGAGTTTCCATGTGCCAGTCCCAAGTCTGGCTAAAGGAGAAAGTGAACCCTGGTCTGTTTAAAAACAAGGATCAAAAGGTGAGCAGCCTACCACACAAATCCGAAGAAGTTTGAATCATAAAAAAGCTTTTAAAAATCTAGTGGTTAAACTTAAGTTATCATATTTTCCACCATATAAGTTGCACCAGAGTATAAGTCGCAGGAGACAAGAAAAGGAAACAAAATTATAATAAAGAAGAAAGAAAACCAAAGTCGCGCTTTTGGGAGAAAAGTGCTATGCTTCTAAACAAATCCGCCAAGCCCAACGTAATGCTGCGTTCACACAGAATGGAAATCATTTTCATTCACGTCAAATTCACGTCTGCTGCCTCATATTTGCGTCCGCTGCCTCTTTTGACATTTATCAAATTCAACACTCAATGCTTGTCCAAAGTATTTGCTTGCACCTACTAACTACTGCAAGTCAAAAGTCTGGAGGGACTTGCCGGTTTTCTTCTTCATTCTTGTGTTTGTTTCCTGGTCAAAGATGGTTTACTCCCCCCAAATGGACCGCTTTGAGACTTTAGAGCCAGTAATCTGTAATGTTTGGTTTGGTACAAAGTTAACTGGGTGTGAAAGTAAACTGTGATAAATAAAAATGTTAGATTTTTTTAGCATTCGCTTCCAATTTGGACACAGTTCATAAGACTGTCCCGGTGTAAAAGCAACCCAAGATTTGGCAAAAAGGTTTGGGGTGTTTAAACCACAACATTTCTAGAGTATGATGGAGGATGTTTTGGCTGTTTTGGCTGCAACCTGTGGTCAAACCAAAACAACTTAAGTCTCGACCTTTGCCACGTACAAGCTTATAATCCAAGCAGCTTGCATGCTGACAGTTGTGTTTCAAAAAACCATAAGTGGCTTAATGCTACTAAGTCCTTTAGCAGATCACACAGCTCTCTTATATGTTCAACATGAGCCATATGTAGGTTTTAGAACCAGAGCTGCTTGCTTGCAGTCTCTAAAAAGAGTTTTACTTGTGTAGCATTATAGGATAGTTCACTTGCAGGTGATGGATGCTATAAAAAACAGAACATTAACTGAGAAGTCAAAATGAATTGACTGAGATGCAACTGGTAGACCTCAGTGCCTCATCATGCTGAGTTATCACAAAATGCCTGAAAATGTACATCTTTTGTACATTTTGTTTTAGCTCCTATTCCTTGTGCCCTTAACCTTAATATGTATTTTTTAAATTATAATTATTTCTTTGTAAATTTAGACTTTGCCTTTATGTAAATCATAGAGAAATTGATTTTATTGATCAGTTATGATCCAGTTGTTCTCCTGCTAATGCTTGTTTGCCAGTGAATGATTCTTTGGTGGATGGATTTGCCTGTGGGTTCACCCGGTGGTCAGTATCAATGAACAGTTGAAAAGTTCATGAAACCTTTTTCGCTGACTGACCTTCGTGTTACCCAGATTATCCGTGGCTATCACATTCAGCTGTATTATAGGTGAGTAAAATCTACACTCAAGTGGTGTCCTCTTTGGCTGTAGACCAAAGTTACTTTGGTCCACAGCCAGACAATTTGTTTTCTTCCCTCTCTGTTTGACTCCTGGGCTTAACTTTAGGAGTACTACACTACACACTATGTGTCTGTGCCATATTACACAAGAAAAAAGGTTTGCATAGTTAGAGTCATATCTTCATCACACGATGAAGTAGTGGTGTGTCGTGAATTAATGAGAGTAAGAGTCATGTTACAGCCGAGTGTGACAAGTCAGTTTGTGTATCAGAAGCTGCCTAAATACTGCAGTAATGGTTTGGTGCCTCAGATTGAGCAAATAATATAAAATATGCAAGACAATTGTTGCAACTAAATCCCTTTTATCCTAAAATTACACTTTGAACCCAGAATAGGAGAATTCTGAGGTGCAGGTTTTTGTTTTTATGAACAAATATTTCAGTGAAGCATCAAAGGTCTATGCTTAGCATAGCAGGTAGAAAACCTCTTTGCTGTGTCATGATTACAACTATGAGCCCCCAGGTGAGCTGTTACCTGGACGTGTTTTTGCATTAACAGTGCACATCTGCCCGCGTAAAAAACCAATGACCAGATACAAAACCTGAAACCTGAAATATGGTGCTGATTTTGACTTTGATTTTGACTGATTTTGACTTTGAATCACATCCACAAAAATCTGAAATTGTACCTTTCCTGCTTTAAGGCACATTTTAATCCTCTGAAAGAAAAGTATCAAAACACTAGAAATGTTTTCAAGGAGTTTTAAAACTAACAGGATCTCGAGGGGCGCCTGACATTCATAGGATTCTGTCCAACAAAAATGACCTTCCGCTGTGCTGCGCAAACTTTATCCTAGAAAAGGGCACAGGTTTTTGATTTTGCCTAAACATGGCATAGTTATAATTTAAAAGACCACTGGGAAGGCTTTTACAACATATCAGAATATGATTGGAGTTGGACTTTAACATAAGAGTGTTTGGAGAATTTCTCCCTGCCTCCAGTGGTCTTTTGGGGAACTGCAACATTTAGAATTTCCTGTTTTGTGTCCATTGCACAACCCCACTACAAAGCAAATGAACAATTCCAAAACAAGATCCTTAAAGAAGATATTTGTGCTTGTAGTAATAAAACTTTAATATTTAAATATCTCAGAGAAAAGCATAAGCAGCAAGACGCAAAGAAAGAAGAGACGATGACAGCTGACAGATTAATAGAAAGTGTAGAACAGAATGCTAGAAGAGACAAGAGGGGCACTTTCTGACAGAAGAGGTGAGGGGTCAGATGTAATCAGCACCTTTGTAATTCTTCTCAGCAAGTCAATTCTCTGTTTGTTTGTTTTTAATATTCTCTCTCCTCCCATCTCAGGTCTGCATTTGTTTGTGTGTGTGTGTCTCTCTGTGTGTGTGTGTCTCTCTGTGTGTGTTGGAGTGGGCAGGTGGGATAGCTGTGGAATAAAGAAATGAGAAGCTGGCTATCAGATGGCACATGGTTACGTGGTTAGCCTTCTCATAGGAAGTGCTTTTTTTAAATCGTTTTTAGGTTTGAATTTTTTTTCTTATTTAATTGTATCTATGTTAATGGTTTTGCAGGGTTAGATGTTAAAGTGTATTGGCTACAGCAAAAAAAATGTCTTATTTCCTCCTGCCCAATTGAACCTTCATTGTTCTGTCAATCACTCCTGTTGCTGTAGCGACCTATGAATTGCATTAACATGGAAATAACATATTATGTATGCTTGAGTTTGTATGGCAGCCATATGGCAAATGTTATGTCTCATCCAGAGTGTCTGGTGTTTTTGAGTTCTCATGCGCACAGTTTATGTGTGTGTATAAATTGTCTATTGCTCTCATTGCTGACTTACAACATTAAAACATACCCAAAAGATACCTTATGGCATGTGAAGATTATCACCACCCCGAAAAACCAGCTCTCCCATTAAACCCAAGTGACTGATCAGAACGTGTGTCTGTGGTTTTGTGTGTTTGCATGATGAGCAGTCAGAAAGTGTTGCTGAGGAAACAACAGGGTTGATAATTGAACATGTCCCTCCGACACACGTAAACAAGTGCTTTGCCCTCCCCGCCGAGTATCTATAAACATGTAAATGAGAAGAACACTGTCCTCCTTTTTCCCTTCCTTGTCCATCTACTCCATTCCATCACTCATCAGTTCGTTGGCGCTGCCATCAGCATTTGTAAGAGGACGGGACATATTGTCCTGCTGATCTTAGCAGGAACGCTAGCTGTTTGGTTATTAATGTGTCTGGTAGGGGACAGCAAGATTCAAAGAGAGGAAAGTCAAATCTGTCAGTCTAAGAAAATAACTATTACAAACAAAAGCATAGTTATTTTTGAAAAAAATAAAATAAAAATGACTGCAAAGTAAGCTACTTGATAAAATGTCACTTTTTATATTTAAGTACTTAAGTTTCTACCTAAAGTGTTCTTATTTTTTTATTGTAAAAACTGTGATAACAAATACTGTTTTCCTTATAAACTTTATGCTAAAAAGATTTTTCTTCTAATTTTTATTGGTTAAAAAAGTAAATCAATAGATAATCTCTAATATTTCTTAATAATATTTATAACTGTAACTCATCCACTGAAAATGGCATGGCATCTGAGGTTCAGCATTATACTCATAAATACTTAAACATTTTGATTTTAAGGGATATATCAAATTCACATTCGTGATATCTGCTCTGTACTTACCTGTTGTACCTGTTTGGTTCCAATCAAACTAATAAGACAGATATATATCTACTTGAGTCCAGAAAAATAACAAATATTTCATAAATACATTTTTTTAGTGTTTCAAAGGTAACATATGATCATATATGGATATACAGTAGTTTACTCTAAAAGGCTTAAGAAAATCATGGTATGGCCCCTTTAAGGAGTTGCATGTCCAAAGTATTTTTGATTTGTTAAATCAAAAATTGTTTTATTTTTGAATAATACATTAAATTTGGGATCAAAAAAGAACTATGAACTGAGCAGAAGGCATTCCATCAAGGTACAAGTCTTTTTGTTATACTCACTCCAAAAAAACGGTGTTTTTGGCATGTTCTGGTATTATTTTTCTAATGATTGAGTGCATATAAAGAAAATCTAATTGCATTCCTGAGTATTTCTTTATTCAAATTGTGGTGAACCAGAAGCAGACGTAAATATTTAGTTGGAAAAGGTATGATACAGAAGCTGCTATGGCAGACCACAAGCTCCCTGCTATGGCATCCACTTGCAGACAAAAGATCCAAGTACATCTTTGTTGTTCCTCATCTGAGCTGGAACCTGTCTCAAAACTGAATGGATGGGTAGCTCCAAATTTTTTCCCCTTTTTTTGTTACACTGGTAATATTTTGGATTAGATAGGGATTTTGAGGAGCTGGCAGCTAGTGGAAGAGAGGGTAAATAAAAGGATGATGGTATATCAGCGGAGGCTTACTTCTGTGCCAACAGTCCCGCCCACAACTCAGAGGTGAGTTGACCCGAATTAACTCTTGAAGCTCTGCAGAAACTGTCCTAGAAAACAAGTTTTTCTTGGGCTAAAAACGGCATAATCATAATTAAGCAACCACCGGGAACGGAGTGGGACTAAATGTTTAATACTTTGGCCTACAATGGAGTAAATATCTGTCTTTTTCCAAAATGTCATTTATAAAGTCAAGTGTCTTTCTGTAAGTGATCCTGACTTTATTAGTTTTGATAGTCAAGCAACTTACCAACATTGTCAATTTTAGGTATGTCCTTATGCTTGAAAAGAAAAGTCTGCATTAAACTAAGCAGTGTTGATTTCTTGAGGTTTTTGCAAAGTTGCATTTGCTCAAACTACGCTTCCATCAGTATCCATACAGCCCAAGCAATAGTGGCATCTTGGAGGCCACAGGAAAGGTAATTTAAGCAAAAGAAAATGATAGCTTTACAAGAACAAGACGGAGCAGTGAAAAGTCAAAAGCAGAATAGAAAGAAAATACATGGTGATTTACGCAAAAGTCTAAATGACAGGGAATTGTCTACAAACACCTAACTGTGTTATTATATCACCATCAGCGGCAAAATGCTCATCCAGCAGGGGGAAATATGGAGAGGGAGCAAAGAAAGGGGGCAGAAAAGTCACTACAACACACAAAAGAAAACTCCAAACAAGCAATGTTTTCTTTTAGTTCGTGAAGTGAGTGTGAGGCTATCAATTCAACCTCCCTGTGTTTTTTTTAAATGGGACTATTGCTCAGCCTCATTGATGTTGTATTGTTTGTCAGCTTCCAGGCGGGGCCAGGCAGAGGAGGTAGTATCAAGACGAAGAAGGGACAATTTGATGGATGTTTGTTGATATCTAGACCACTACGGCTCTGATTGCCTAACATTAAACCAGCAATAACAGACCAATCATCCCACTTACACCTCCACACGCCAAGCAGACGAATTGGATCAAACAGGCTTTTTCTCGCCGTCGCCGTCTTCCTTGCTCTTTCCCTCTCTTCTAGTCGCTCAGTCGATTTCTTGCTCTTTTCTCCTCTCTCCTGACATGCTTATTAGGTGATATTGATCCAGGCTGGTCAATTGTCAGCTCCTCTCATCCGCACCGTATTGACGGCATAATCAGTGAGAGAGAGAGGGGATGGAGGTAGGGACGGTGGTGATGGGGGACTGAGGATGATAGGCAGATGAAATTTTCTGTCAGTTGGTAAATTATTGGCTGCTAGCTTGTTGACCCACAAAACTATTCATATCTCCTGGACGCACACAACCACACAAACCATTGTATTCATAAAAGTGGGTTAATTTTCAACTAAATGTATATAAGAAGCGTTTAATGCTTGACTATTTTACACATGCTCTTTGTTGAGTTAATTTGAAGTGTTTCATCAGTCCGCCTTCAGACTCTTACAAGAACTTTTTTTAAAATTTACAGTAAAGTATTGGCTCACCAGTTTAACAAGACATCACTATTGATAAAATACTGTTTTGTTTTATATTTTAGCAGATTAAAATCAATTTTAATGCATAAAAAACAACAAACTTGTTTTTTACGGTTACATTTCATTAAGAACTACTGATCAAATGCTCTGATCCAAATAAAAATTCTAACTATAAAAGTGCATTATTGTCCTCTAACCAATAGCAAACTGATAAATTACCGTTCTAACATATTTAAACATTTTATCTTAAGTATATCTTCATTATTGCTAAATATTTGATTATAAAAGCCAGAGCCAGAGAATATTCTTGGTGAATATTTTGGTTAATGTTGATTATCATTTAAAAGTTGCAAAATGTTAAATTTATACAACCAAATAAACTTAATATCTAACAATGGGATTTTTCTTTGTATCTGACTTACTCCAGGTTATTTTCTTTGGTTCGCTGGTTCTGAAATAACGTTCAGATTTAGCTTTTAATTTAAATCCAAATGCTTGTGAATGTTAGTTTCTGGTGCTAGGGAGAAGTATAATAATTAGAAGACTAAATCTCATTTGATAAGTGGAGTGTCACATCACATATGCCACTTGTGTTGTGACTGTGCCATTGCCCGTTGGATTCTCCCCTGACTATCCTGCCTCACTGCCCAGCTTCAGGGCTCTGTCTCTGGGGAGAGAAGCAGCTGGCATGGCCTCTCTTTCGCTGGAGGGCTGGCGTCCATCTCATATGGACACTGTGCAATAGACTTGCACACGGCTCATTCTGCACATTAAGGTTTAATCAGGCACTTAGCTAGGCATCTGTTACGGCTCTGTCGGCACAGCGCGTTAAGGACCTGTCGCCGCAGGTTACAAGCCTAACAGATCCGCTAACTGAGAGACCTCTGGCCCATTTACAGGCTGATGTCACAGCTGGATCTGCCTGGGTTTTGGTCTAAAAATGAGAGACGGAGCAAAAACTTGACTGAATAGGGGTTGAAGAGGACAGACAGGAGCAATGGTGACAACATTAACAGGCACATGAAGCGCGGTCACCTTGGCAGGTTCTTCATTGATCAGAGCACACAGCCTGCTCTCTCCCCAGACGCCTGCTACACATTCACAGCCCTGCACTGAGTGAGCATTGTTATTGAATGTGACATCAGGAAGTTGGCAAGCACCACATCAGTTAGTGTGCCCCTGTGCGGGCATGTGGGCGTGCACACACCTCACGCGCATTTGATTTCACTGCCTTATCACAAAGGCATACCTGCACAAGTGTACTTTCTCAGGTCTCCAGTTCGTACATACATTTCCTGTTTTTTTTTTCATTGCACTCCCAGTGGAGTTGAAGGGTTATTGACAATTTAAACTTTTGTCATTTGTTTGTTTCCACTGACTGTATATCCGTTCCCATGTTACAGAAGGATTTTCGTTTTTTAAAAATCTATTCAATTGCTAAACTTTTGCCTTTCTGTTCATGTATTAATACAGTTTCCTTTCTCACCCTCTGCGGGTGGTTTTCTCCTCCAAGCTTGGATCCTCTACCAGAGGCCTGGGAGCTTGAGGGTCCTTCGCAGTATCTTAGCTGAACCTAGCACTACGCTTTTCTGGACTGAGATGTCTGAGGTCTTTCCAGGGATCTGCTGTAGCCACTCCCCCATTTTGGGGTTACAGTTCTAAGTGCTCCAATTACCACGGGCACCACTGTCACCTTCAGCTTCCAAGCTCTCGAGTTCCTCTATGGTTCCCTTGTATTTCTCCAGTTTCTCATGTTCCTTCTACTGATGCAACCATTGCTTGGTACTGCCACTTTCACCACAACAGCTTTCCTCTGTTCTTTATCCACCACTACAATGTCTGGTTGGTTCGCCATTACCATCCTGTCTGTCTGTATCTGGAAGTCCCACAGGATCTTTGCTCTCTCATTCTCTACCACTTTCTGAGGTGTTTCCCATTTTGACTTTGGTTGTGGCGCTCCATGTATGCTTTCCCTGCCAGCATCTTACGCCCTGCAGTTATGTGCTGATCCGGTTTTGATGAGTGTTGTCACACAAGCTAAAACCCTTTTTTCTTAACTCATCTTGTCGTGTCCTGCAGATGTGTATTTTTTAATGGTGAAACCCCAGAATGATTTTCTGTCTGATTTGTAGCTTATAATCTGAGACACAATTTATATTTGTTGGCAGAAGAGACTAGCCTTCCAATGTGTGTCAAGAGTTTTAATCAGAGTAGTTTTGAATAATCAACAGAGAACCAAGGGAGAAATGCTTGACAAATATCCCACAGATCACCATGCTTTGCTGAATTTGTGTTTTATCTGAAAAACACTTTTTTTGTGGTATGAAAAAGAAATTCCTCTACTGATATTTATCTGACTGATGCTAACAGGTATCTGCAGTCAGTCAGTTAGTCATAGTGTGCTTTCTGTCTTTTTTTGTTTCTTTTCTTTGTCCTTTATTGTCAAGTTGAGCGTCCAGTTTCAACTGCCATTAGACCAGAACTAATCTTGACATCCGAGCAGCAATCGCAGCCTGGCAGATTGAGCGCTGTTTATTTTTTGCCGGCGTGTTTGTCACGACCCCACGACCAGGACGCCACCTTGTATGGAGCCTTGCTCGCTCAATCATTCTACCCTCCTTTTTTTTTTTTTTTTTTAATGAATGGATCATATCTTGCCTTTCACTATTCACATTTCTCTTTTTCTATCTCAGCAGTATGATGCTTAATCTCTGTGTCGCTACGTTTTGTGTGATACAGGCCAGCACCAATGAATTTTTATTCTCTATCTCATATTGCTTTTTTATTCTACGCCAACACCATTGTGTGTGGGGTTGTGGAGATTAGCGTCAGCAAATTTATAAAATGCTTGAGTTTTTTAGGCTTGCTGCCAACTTTTAAAAACATTTCTTACACAGTTTTACATCCTTTTGAAATGAGATAACTTATGTAAGCTTTGTAGTACCATTTTATTTTGAAATTTTTATCAAAAAGATAACTTAAAGGCTAGGAGTCTTTGTTTGTGTAGCATCATTCATACAAAAAGATATGCCAAAGTGCTTCACTGAAATGCAGAAAGCTTTGGGAGCAATAAAACAAAGTTTTAAAATGTGAAATATATCTCTGTTTACAAAATAAATCAGAAAAGTTAAGAGTAAGAGTATAGATGGTGCAGCATATTAAACAAGGTCACCACTAAAGTGATTAATATACTAGCAGAAAACTTTAAATTAGATAATTTCTAGTACTAGCCAGTGTATGACTTTTACATTGTCTGCAACTCTGGCAGCAGCACTTTGAATGAGCTCAGACGTTCATGAGGCCTATGAGTCACTCTCTTTGATTAGGATGGTTAAAATCTAAGTATATTGGTTGTGAAATTCAGGCTATGAGTCAATAATCACTCCAAGATTTCCTTATTTGACTTTTCCTCATGATTCCTCTGGAGTTAAGTTCTTAAGTAATCTTTACCCTTTTCTCTTTTACTCTAAAATAATTCTGTTTTATTGTATCATTGTTTGGATGGAACAAAAGAAATTTGATTACATCCAAATGTTTCATTTCCCTAAAAACATCTAAATAACACAGAGGATCTTATGAATCATCGTCATGAGGTGACAGATCTAAGAAAATTGAATGTCATCTGCATAATTATGCTATTAAAAGTTTGAAAATCCTGCTTGAGCTGACCTGGAAGGGAATAGCAGAGGTCCAAGACTCAAACCCTGTGGCACTCCAAAGATTTGATCCCCAGTGGAAATGCACAACCTCTGCCTTCAGTAATGATTCTGTCACTGGGGACTGTAACTGACCATCATTTACCTCTCCGGCCTGTTGGGAAGGATTTCACGGTCCAACATAACAAAGGGAGCGATAAAGCAGATATATTTCATGATTCTGTATTGATGCAAATAACATTTAGTACTTTAACAAATACACTCTGAGAGAGGCTATTTGAGTATAAAAGATATGTAGTTTAAATAAGACAGTTAAAAAAAAATATTTACCATCAAAATGATTCAAAAATGATCTATGATTGTTAGATAAAAATTAATTGAAAGAAGCCTAATAAATGAATCACTCCTTAATTTTTGGAAAAATGTTTTGACAGGAGCAAGCTTTTTGGAACTTTTCTACCAAATAAAACATTGAAGAAATTGGATGGTAGTGTCTAAATACCACGTTAATGAGTTTATGTTCAAAACCACATCCTTAACTCTGATTGAAGAAAATGTTGACATTTTTAACAGATTGTTGCTGTCGGGCTGCAGCTGTGGTCTAATTGCAGGAGTAATCATGGATGATTGTAGAGTAATTCATGTGTTTGAGATGTTTCTGCTGAAGAAATTTGCAAACGTAGGTAAAAGTGCACATACTTTAAAATAGATAAGCTAGAGCTAACTGGACTATGACAGCTAGCAAACAAAAAACGACAGAAAAATGTTATTGCTCATAGCATTAAAAAAGCATGTCCAGTCATATTTATCTCAGAGTTGTACTGAAGTACATATTAAAATCCCATTGTATCTGGTATTGTGTTCTTTTCCTTAGATTTACCAAAATGAAAGTTACTGTATTTTTTGCACTAAATGGGACACCAGATTGTGAGGTACGCCATCAATGAATGATCTATTTTCAAACGTATGTCATTTATAAGGCACATCGAACTATAAGGCACATTAAGCAAGACGAGAGTCAGAGATAAGTTATTAACTGTATTCACAGTAAGTCTAGAACTTGTTTGTAACATGCTCCATCTTAGCCACGTTAGAGTTTTCCCAGTAACTTCCAACCTTGTTTTTAACTTGTAAAAAAAAAAACTGAGCGACATTTAAACAGAGCGCCGTGTGCCTTCAAATCGCTTCAACATCAGTAAACACAACCAGAATTAATCCATAAATAAGGTGTTGCAGATTATAAGGCGAACTGAGGTTTTTAGAAAAAAAATAAGGCTTGTAAGTGTGCCATATATTGCGGAAAATACTGCAATAATTATGAGTATTTGTAATGCAGGTCCTGTGGCCATCAAACCTAAGGATTAGTGGTTTTCTATTTTAAAAAATTGTTGTAATTAAGATAAAAAGAATATGTTTGCAAATGCTGAAACTGTCACCAACTGAGCAGCACCATCTGTAAGACTGGTGACCACCAAAACCAGGGACAGGATTCTGCTGCTCTGACTGACAGCTGACATTGTGCCTTTCCCCCCACTGATAACTTGTGGGAACAAATTGGTCGTGTTGGATGATGACGGGGTGACTGGTGTGTTCTGTGAGTGTGAGAGATGGGGAGGATATGAGAGGGAGGGCAGGCAATCACAAAGAACGAGAGGAGCTTACCATCCCACACAATTACTGACCCTGACTGTTCCTGTGTGAGTTTGGACGTGGATCTCCCTCCCTCCCTCCCACTCGTCCTTCTGTCAGCTCACTATTGTCACAGAAGTCACTTATCACTCAGCACAGTCAGTCAAACTTACATCACCAGCAGAAGAAAGAAGGAAGGAACAAAACCCATAAAAAAATTCTATCACTTTTTGTAATCCATAGAAATCTGTCTCTGACATGTCTGGCGAGAACCGTTTGCTTAGATGAAGTTACCACAATCCTGTGCATGTTAAAACCAACAGCTGTAAACTGACACAAATTATAAAGTATTTGCAATTACTGGAAACATCCAGACACTAAAGATTCATTCATTCATTCATTCATTCATTTTCCAATCCGCTTTATCCCTTTCGGGGTCACGGGGTTGCCGGAGCCTAACCCGGCTACTCATGGGCGAAGGCAGGGTACACCCCTGGACTGGTCGCCAGTCTGTCGCAGGGGACACTAAAGATGTTGCTCATAAATGGATGTGATGTACAGTATGTTGCTTTTCTTACACTGGTTTGATTTAGGGTTTTACAACTGCAAAGAGGTTTTCCAGACTGCTTTAAATAATGATTGTAGAACAAAAAAATGATGGTAGTGATCAACTGTTGTCACCTGTCAGATCAAACTGCACATCACATTGTGACACATTGGTTTCTCCAAGACATCTACTTAAATCATAACTGTAAAAGACGCATTATTGAAGCATATTCGATCCCCGATTTTCTCTAATTATTTGGTCTTGCCATGCTGCATGTGTTATAAACTGTTGGAAAGCCTTTTGTTTGTAGGGGTGTAACAATTAATTTTAACAGCGATTCAATTCATACCATAATTTGTGGTTGTTGATGCAATTGAGAGTTGATATTGGTTAATTTTGAACGATCCAATTCACTGATCTAAAATCAATCAGGACATCTTTAGCCAAAAATTCAACTAGTGTGACTCAGAGAAAATTACCTGGGTCCTGAACAGTGCAGGGGAAGTTTTTCAGATTTCTTGCATTTTATCTTATAGAAAAATGACCTTACCGTGCCTCAATCCAAATGGTATTTTACAAAATCGATTATAAGTTGATTTATCTCATTTTAAAAAATGTTTAATGGTATGCGTAGAGTCGATTAACACCTCGCCACAGACAGATCTATCCGATTGGATAATTTGATTCATCGATTCATTATCACAGTTATATTTGTTTGTAATAGTCATAAAATGTCCAAATCTTCTTTCCGAAAGACTAACAAGGTTTTTATTTTTTTTTGTATATAGACTTTTGTTTTAGGCACTTGGTACCCCCCAGATGCTGGCAATTGACCATAGCTTAACATGGCCCTGCTACAGTCGACAATAGAATCTACATGCATCTACATTGACTGATTTGAACTGGGCCCTTACCATAAGGAAACTTTAGGCTGGTGTTCCACAAAATTAAGTTTGAGCATTGCTTGCAGCCAGCCGTCTTGGCACATCCAAACAAGTTCCATATAATGGGGAATGTTCTGGCTTCTGAATGCTAAATGAATCATCTGTTTTTAACCGTTTTATTTTAACAGTTAATGCAATTTACGTAATTTCAGCATTCTGAAGCTGAGAAAAGCAGCTTTTTCAGTGAGTTTTCTTTTTCCGTTTTTCACCAAACTTATTTTCACCAGCTGAAAGAGCAGAATTTGTTTGACTCACTTTGACCCTTTTTATTTGATTTCCTTTAAGACTATTAGTTCAAGGTAAATTCAGAGCGTAGAATCACCAGCGAGATGGAGATCAACAAACAGCGTCATCCTTGAAACGTCAGAGTATCTCATTAAAGTCACAAAGTTCAGATGTCATTTGGAACACAGCGAAACAGCACTCACAAATCCAAATCCAACAGCATTATCCTTGTTCAGCATCTTAGGCCAACACTTTTCAGCTTCACTGCAGTCTGGATTCCTTTTTATCCACATGTCCATTCATTCACAGGTAGGCTTACCTGTCCTTCGCTGAATGGCGTGGGTGTGGCACTTTGATGACCATTTACCTCCAGCATGAAGTTCCGACTTGGCGTCTCTTCTTTTCTTCATTCTCTGAATATCGAGCAATGACTTTCTCCTTGATCAATATTATTATTATTATTATTATTGTAAACCTAAAGCTTTGGATTAAACTTCTACTTTAGTGGGGACTGTGGTCTGTGTTACAATTAAGGTGCAAAAAAAAAATCAGTTTTGTTAAATTACCATTTATAACACACAGTTTCTTCTTTCATTTTATTTGCTTTTTTCTCTTTAAATAAAAAACAGAAGCACAAACACAGAATAGTCGGAATAAGATATACTGGGGCAGTTAAATTAATTGAAAAAAAAGTCTATCTAAAAAATATATAAACAGAAAAAACAGGCTTATCGTTCTACTTGTAAAGGAAGGAAATAATTATTTTTCTCCAAGAGCACACAGACACAACTAGAAATGTAGAGATTGAGGCCTTTCATGGCACAATAATGGACCAAGGGGCCACATCCATTATGTTTCAACATGGCTGTATGAGTGCTCTTTTGTCACTTGCACAATAGACACACTCTGAAGGGTCCACAAGTAACTTTATTGTGTATTTTACCTCAGATTTTGAATTGTTTTTTTATTTGGTCCATTTCTTTGTTCTAACTTTTGATTTAATTCAACAGATTGTGTGCTCACCATTGTTTTTTTCTTTTTCCTGTTTAATTTCTTTTTTTGCAAAAACATTTCTATCCGAAGTCAGCATCAGTGGCTCCCTATCGGCCAAGTAAAAGTCCTCCCTGCCTGAACATTTGAAAGGAGACATAGGGGAAACGAGGAAATGACCTATGCTTAGCCACACAACATGCTAGCTGTGCTCAAACAATCAGCATAGCATTAGAAGGTTTGTTGAATAGAGCCATCATGGCTGCCGAGCCCTGGGGAGCCACTGATCTACCTATAGGCTTTATGGAAAATGGAGGCCCTGCAGAGTTGTAGAGGGCCTCAGTAGAGACCGGAGTGGGCTCTTACAGGATCTCTAAGCTGCTCTGGTGCAAATGTCTTTGTGCTGGGTTGCCTTTGTGTCTCCCCTGTATTTTCATTCTGATTTTCCTTATATTTCCTCCTTTGTTACTTTTTTTCGGATTTGTTTGTAAGTAAAGTTCTGAAAAATTCTTGCCTTTAGAGACGGTGGATAGGCAGCTTCTTAAAAAGATAAGTTAGAAGTATTGGATTTAATAATTGACTCGATCTACAACATCTACATTAAAAAACGGATAAGAAGCATCCCTATAAATTGGACACTTCTTTATCTGGTTTTAAAAATAGCAAAAAGGACTTAACTGGAGTAAATAAACAAATAAACAAAAAAATAATAAAACATCAGAAATGTGGGAGGTTTGTCAGTCATTCCAGACTCAAACCAAATCTGTTTTCTGTAAATTTCTTTTGGGCAAAATTATGTCAAAGCAATCATTTTATTTAGTCTTAAATCTTACATGTGATATACTAATTTTTAGTTAAAGGGCCTACAATATTTCTTTAATTAATGGGCTTTTAAATAAATTTTAAAGTTTTATCTTCAAAAAAGGTCAATTATCTATTCATAAAATGTGCTAAGCTTTAAAGTTTTACCCTGCAAAACGTTGATAATGTAACTAATTTTTCCGCAAGAATGTATGTGGTTATAAATCCATATTAAGCGGTTCTGAACCTCATGTAAGTTCCTGATACAACTGCACCAAGAAAGCATCTGGAATCCAAGTGAGAGTCATTTTATCTAGAAAACAAACTTCAGAAACATACCGACACACTAGCAAGTCCATTGTTTCAAATTTCTCTTGGCCTAATCTTTACAAGAACTGTATCTTGTGTCTGTCTCGATCCTCATATTGATCCACTTAGCAGTGGTTACTAGTTTAAATAATTGACTGCACTGTTGTAATAAACTTATAGTTGATAAAAGACTCAAAAGTGGCTAAATTCAGAACTGTAGCCCACATTTAAGAATTGTCAACACAGTTTACATTTACACTTGTGTTGTTACTATGAGTGATACCTTCTTTATCTCTGGAGTTTCGTTCTAAAAAAATTACCTACAGTAAGTAAAATAGTGGTCATCGTTATTTTGTGTAATAATTAGATCTTTAATGCTCTAAAACTCATCACTACACTAGTTATACTCTTTTCTCAGACAGAGATCATTATTTTTGCACTCCTCTCTTTTGTTTAAACTCTCAAAATTCAAATTTTCATACAAAAATATGTCTAGTACTATAAAATGAAAGATTTGTGTACATTTGGTAAACTGAACGCATTCTGTACAAGGGACAGCGCGTGAAGGAAAATGATTGACACTGCACTACAGCCTGTCAGGATGTGGAATACACTGCGCTAGTAATAAACTAAAAGCTTGGATAATTGCAGTGTAAAAACTTCAGCGAAACAACAAGGCCGTGAAAGGTGAACTGCCATTGTCAGGGTTCCACCTCCGACCATCAGCGGGAGCTCTCTTTTGAGTTCTGATGCGCCCTGGCATCCTTCCTTGCCTGTTTATCGCCATCCTGCCTTGCACCTAGTGTTAGACCTCTCCCTGTTTCATGACTACGTCCTGCTCAGCCCTTACCTGTTTGCTCGTGTTAAATAAACCAGTTGCACATAGATCCGACCGTCTCATCCTCTTCGTCAAAACAATATTTTAAGGGACCAGACCTATTTTCCTGCTGACTCCTGGCCCTCCTCTGCTGTATTTGACTTTATTCTGTTCATTATGTTTAGCTGAAAATTTTACCTCAGTGGGTTCAATTTTAGAAAGATTTAGAGTTTTGTTGAAAACCTACATCAGTTCTAAGACGGCATGTTTTCGCCTTACTAACAAGTGTTTGTTGACAATTGTTTGTGTTTTGGTGGCCATTTTGGACAAACTTTTACTAGACAAGAAGTGTTCTCTCTCTATGTGTAAGGTTATAGGCAGAAGTGAGCTTCTGGCTTGATAAATCGATTGGGCACGTGTTTAGTCGAGTTTGCATTGGTGTAGAACTCTTTTTCTTTCTGCATATGTATTCTATACTTTTAGCAGTACAAGGCATGTGTTTACTACTCAGCCACCTTATTTGCTGGTATTTGCAGGGGAAAAAAATCAGTCTGAAAGGGCTAGCGTCAGAGGGCTAAGTGGCCTTTCGTTGCCCCCAGGGTGGGCTCCGTTGGCGTTCATGGGTGCTCTTTGTCCACAGCTTTCACTGTGATTAGAGCGTTTCAGTTGACAGTTCACTTAAGACCTCCTTTCTGCCTCCCCCCTGCCCTTTCTTTCTATCACAAGACAACCTCGTTCCTTCCCTCTTGCTCTCTTACACTGTCTCTCAGGGTATATTACCTACTCATGTAATACAGTTAAGCTCAGTTTGAAGCCTTTCCTCGTAATACCATTTAATTCCCCATGTGGCAGCTGAGGTAATTGCAGGAAAGACAGAAAGGGAGTGGTTCCCAGTGATGATGGTGGAAGGAGGTGCAACAAGGAGCGAAAGGAGTTCATGGGGAGATCCGATCCACTGCTGATAGGCGGGGTCTGATCATCAACCCAGTATGATGTTTGTCTGAATGCAGACATCAGCATGTAAATCGAGGAAAAAAAATATTTTCAGAGTCAAGACATTTTTCAAAAGCTTTAAAAAAAAATGGAGGCTTAGTGTGACAGGACGAGGAGGGAGGCTGTACTTGAATTAGTTGTGGTATTTGCAAGAACTGAAAGCCTGAGTGCCAAGCCTCATGGGAAAGTGCAATGCAACACCACTTAATGCCAAGGTACCCTTTACTAGCTTTCAGACATCAATCCAACTTTAGTGTCAGTCTTAGGGAAGAACGTAAGAGAAGCAATGTAGAAGCTGGTGAGAGTAGTTCCTCAAAAATCATGCCCACATGATTTTAATAAATCTCAATTTTGGTTGTAGAATTTAAAAAAAAAGATTAAATATTACACTTTTTGGCAAAATACAATTTTTCTGGATATTGTTGTGTCATTGGCTCCAATGACTACAGTCCTTCATCCTTCGTACTTATTGCGTTTACTAATATAGCGCTTTTCTAGCCTATTGAAGGCCCGAAGCGCTTTACAGTCACAGACACATTCACCCATTCATACACACACTCATACACTGTTGGTGGCTCTGCTGCCAAACACTGGTGCCAACCTTCCATCAGAGGCAATGTGGGGTTCAGTGTCTTGCCCAAGGACACTTCGACACATGGGCGGGCAAGGCGGGAATCGAACCTGCAATCCTTCGATCACAAGCCGACTGCCCTTTCCGCTGCACCATGGCCGCCACGGCCAAACCACTTAATGGTTCATGGTTTGGAACTCTATGGATAGAAGCTGGAATGAGAGTTGACTTCTGCAAGTTGATGCTGGAGGCTCTTTTCCAACCTAAAGCCTTTCACCAGGAAGATGGTACACTTGTGTGGTGGATTTTTTTACAACCTGCAAATTCTAACTCGGGAAGACGTTCTAAAATATCTCCATATTGGTGCCAGGGTTGAGGGCTTTTATGGTCTGTAATTTTGGCCAGCCAACATCTTGTTATTAGAATGTTTCAATTGTTCTTTTTTGTTATTTCATTCATGTTTTTCTTTATTTTTCACTCACAATCTCATGAAAATGTAAGTAGGAAGTTTTCCAGTTGCCATTGAACGACTCATAAAAATGAGAGAAAACCATAACCAGAGAGTAACATAACCAGCCGTGAAAAAAACAAATGAAGGAGAAAAGTAAATTGACAAAAAAATAGGAGTTGTGGTTGACATTGCTTCTGGGTTAGTTCTCCAAAAATGAAGTGCTAAAATCATTTCAGCCTGGATAAAGAACCGGCCACTGCCAAGCTGCCTAGGGATATCTGCTCCGCTCACCTGCCTTTCCAATGAAACGCCTGCACACAGGGAGCCTCAGGGCACCCCGTTGCACATGTATAAAAACACACACAGAGCAAACCCCTTCCACTACGCACACAAGCACACATCTAAGCACAAACTTGTTGGAAGTACATGCATGCTGATACTGTCCTATTCCATGCACCCCTTTTGCTTGCCACTGATGTTGAACTGAATTGAAGATGGGATGGAAGAAAGCTTATTGAGGCCACCTCACTCATGATGGTGGATTAGCCCTTTGCCACCGCTGCTGCTCTTCAGCATCACCGGCGTTTTTGAATCTTTTATACCTAGTTGCGGACATCAATTTAAGTCAATTTTTAGTTAGCTGTAATTTAACTTGAAAAAACACAATATACTGTTTGTTGTATTAAAATAAATTTCCCCTCCTATAAACTTTAGACATTTTAGAACTTTAGAAAAATATTTTATCTAAACAAAATAGGTTTTGAATAGAAAGAGAAATATTTATTTTAACTGTGTGGAATTGTAACATGAATTTTAAAGGTATAAATCAAAATAAAATCAGTACAATAGAGAAAAGTACTCGACACCAATCTCTGACAGTAACCTGTTAAAACGGTTTGGGAATTACAACATCTGATGGCACAGCAGCTCCTGGCTGTCTCGACAAAGACAAGTGTTCATATCATGCAAAATCAACTCTAACGCTAACAAACTTTCTCAGCAGAGCTAGCGGTGATCTGCCTAGCGCTTTCATTTTATCTGCACAACGTGCACATCCATGTTTGCAAAAGTTCAGATGTTGTTTGTTTTCCTGAGAGAAAAGTGGACCCACTACCGTGGCCGGCTCTAGGCTGACATCAGGAAATGGGTGGCACCCACATGAAGCCAAAGGCGGAGCTTCAGAGATCGAGTTGTCTTATTTCTGGGTAGGAAAAGGAGCTCATGAAATTAGTTCATTAGTGTGCCAAAAGTAATATATTATTATGTACATGGATACAGTTTACTCTTAAAGACTTAAGATTACTTAAATAAACAAATATTTAATGTGATCAAATCAGTACATCCAGAAAATAAAAACTATATTTTATTATTGAAATAAGAGTACAGTTTCATTATCTTTAGGGTTTTTTTTTGTTTTATAATAAATTTAGCCTGCATGAATATTATTTCTTATCTTTTTTGTTGTTATTTAAGTTTAGTTGGTTTAAAGCAAACACCCTCATTGGTGGGAAGTAATGATGATATATAACCAGGAAAGGTCTAAAGTCAATGAGTGTAAATACAGTAATCACTTAGTCTCATGTATGGCATGCACTTTGTCCTCATAATTTGCTAATGACAATGAAATTCTTTCTTTTAGAAAAGAAATAGACTTGATTCAGGAAAGACCAAAGAAACCAAACTGGTATGGCTCTTTCTGTCTTTTTTTTTTATTACATTAATGATATCATGACGGGCTGCACGGTGGCGCAGTGGTTAGCGCTCCTGCCTCACAGCAAGAAGGTTCCCGGTTCAAGTCCTGGCTGGGGGACCTTTCTGTGTGGAGTTTGCATGTTCTCCCCGTGCATGCGTGGGTTTTCTCCGGGTACTCCGGCTTCCTCCCACCGTCCAAAAACATGCTTCACAGGTTAATTGATTGCTCTAAATTGTCCGTAGGTGTGAATGTGAGTGTGTATGGGTGTGTGATTGTGGCCCCTGCGACAGACTGGCGACCAGTCCAGGGGTGTACCCTGCCTTCGCCCATGAGTAGCCGGGTTAGGCTCCGGCAACCCCGTGACCCCGAAAAGGGATACAGCGGATTGGAAAATGAATGAATGAATGAATGATATCATGACGACTACGCAGGGCAAGTGTCTTTACAGTTGCATCACATGTACATTAAACGATTAAATAAACCCACAGTAAAACTAAATAAGTGAAAATATATAAATCAAAAGTAAAACATAGGGGTTTATTAGTTCTTATAGGATAAATAAAGAAAGACATTTTAATGGTTGGCTCTGTTGTACAATATCGTAGATGTACAAAAAGTAAAACATCTGGCTCACCCTTTTGTATTTTCTCTCATTTGCATATAAACAAATACAATTAACTTTAATTCACTATTACCTCTCTTTCAGTTTTCTCTCCCTTATTTTCTCATTTGCCAATTTTCCCATATCTCAATACTGCTTTCCATTCTGCCTGTCCTCGACTTCTTTTCTTCCTTTTTCATGATTTTCCCCTCATCATCAATCAACCGTGTTCCCCTATCTTTTTCTCTTCCTTTTACTAAGTGTTTGTATGCATCAACATCCAAGAAACTAGATAGCTTAGTGCAGGTGACACCCTGTAATTTGACATCCTTGCCTTTCAGCAATGAGGGAGGCAGATGCAATCTGTGGCGATCTACATTGTGAGTGTGTGCAGGGTAATCTGGGGTTGTCACATGGCCCCATGCCACTTTCTGTATGCCAATCAATGAATGAAGCTCTGCAAAGCTCTTGTCTGCCAGCTAAAGCCCACACCTCTGCTCTGATATGTCTATTAGCCACACATCAGCCCCTCTAGTTTGTTTCCCTCTCCCCCTGTCTCAACCCACATCTCATTCCCTTCTCACTCAGACAAATTTTCCCGTTCCCTGTAATTCGGCTTGACTATGTTTTTCCCGCTCTCCTCCTCTTTTCTGGGTCCACACTTCATTTGGCTACCCTCTTGTAACCCTCACTTCCCCTATTTTGCGCTGCTCCAAATACTCCCCTTCGGCCAACACTGTTTGCACACCTGATGTAATTTAATCGAGTGCGCACTCTCTATCCTCCACTTCTGATCCGCAAAAAGTGCACGGCATGATGGGATAGATGTTCAAGGAAGTTAGTTCATGATGTTTTAGTCGAGTTTGGTGATTTTTGTTGGAAAAGGGGAAATAAGTACGGTGGCTCTGAAGTGCAAATCACATCAAAGAATCACTAGATGCAAAAACATTTTAAAGATCGCAACAACAATTAAAGAAGCAAAAAAATAACGGAGCGTTACATTTTAGAAAATAGAACAAAATTCCAGAAACCAAAGCATAAAAAAGTATTTTGGAAAACAAGTCATTTGCAAAAATCCAAACGAAATGTTGAAAAGCAAAACACAATAAGAAACCAGAAAAGGTAGATAGCGGTACTATGGGACGTCACTGATTTGATCATTTCAAATGAAGCTTATTTGACATTAAGCAATACTGGATATCAGCGGGTGTCCCACAATACCTGCCTTTTCTGGTTTCTTATTATGTTTTTCTAACATTCCATGTTATTTACTGAAAATACATTTTGTTTTCCCAAATTTTTTTTTTTTTTTAGCTTTTACATTTTGGTGTCTGGAATTGCATTTGTATTCTTTAATGTAATGCTGTTTTTTAAATAGTGTTTTCCTTTTTAACTGTCATTGTGGTTTTTACAATGTTTTTGTGTAGAATGATTTGCTGATGTGATTTGCACCTCAGGGCCATCGAAGCAATGCATTGTGGCACACATCCCACAATTCAATCAGTTTGGTAGATGCAGATCCTATCAAGCAGAATCGTTTGGGAAACAAAATTAATATTTAAAATGAATTAAAGATAATTACTTATATGTTTAACTAGGCCTGAATGATCAGGAAACATGCAAGGTGTAATTTTGAACACTAAAAGGATGTGAGGGACAGTAATGGACTATTTACTTGATCTCAATTTACTGCCAATGTGAACTTGAGACTATGAATTTACCTATAGGCTTAAAGAAATAAGATGCACATTTTCCTGCTGTGCCATTTTTCTGCTCTTTTTGTGTGTTAAAAACTGTTTTCGTTCACTGTGTTTTACTTGCATCAATTAAGAGCAAACGTTTTTTTAAAGCACTCGCACAAGAAATAGTGATGTCAGATTCAGAACCAATTTGGTACAGTTAGGGTCACTTTTTGGAAAGACAGTAGTATTGCTGAAAACTGGGGGGGGGGGACATTGTCGAGCGCGGAAATCCAAAAGATTGCACAGAATCTTCTCTTGACACTTGAACTGGAATTTTTTCTTTGACCTTGCTTTTGAGAGCCTCAATTCCTGTACCTCTACACTCTTCATTTAAGTGCAGTTCTGAATTATTTTCACATCTGAAAAGGATTTGTTCTCAGTGTCTTCGGTTTTCTCTTTCCTTTTCAGCCATTTGAAGTTACGGTACACCTTTTTTTTCGTGTTCTTTTAAGCATTAGGACAAAATAGCTTAGTCGTTTTTGGAATTGGGGCGAATTCTGCTTGAAAGTCAGTGAAATCTACTACTTTGTAGAGATTTGACCCTTAAAGTCCCACTACAATCGTCCTTTGATCTATTGTCAAAGCTTTCCCAGTGGTCTTTTAATTATGATTATGGCATTTTTAGCTAAGATTAAAAAGAAAAAAGAACCTGCCTTGTTTTCTAGGATATAGCTTCTGCAGAGTGGTAGGATGCCGGCTCGGACAAGTAAAATGAAGACGTACATGGACGTAGTCGTCTCAAAATGGAGCATAGCAGGGAGCTTGTGGCTTGACGTTGCACCTTCGACGTTACACATTTCAATGTAATTTTTTTTTTCTACCCCTGATTCACAACGATTTTAATAAAGAAATAGGAAGAAATGTCGTTCATCACGAGAAAAATGCCACAAAAACATGTAAAAAACCCGATTGTCATCAGAGTGAGACTTTAATATTTGTACAGACCTTAATATAACTTTAGGTTTTTATAATACATTAATAAAAATGAAACAATTTTGAACGTTCAACATTATTGTTATGTTTGTGATTGTGGGATAACTTGCATGGTTTCTTTTGTTTGTTTGTTTTTAGTTATTTGTTTTTTTTTGTGCTGTTCTAGTTCGAAAATAAAGATCTTATTGGAGGTGTTTAACAAATATTTTTGCATGTATTTCTTTATTTTTCCTTCTCGGCATTCCGATCGTTCTGTTACGGTTGTGTCCAGCAGCCATCAGAAGAGAGATGGGATTCAGGCAAAGAGACATTCTGACAGTCAGGCAAAGAACAGATAAAGTGAAAGGTGGACTCATATTTGTCTCAAAGCTTTTTCAGATTGACAGAAAGCTGTCAGAGCTGCAGACAGGTAGGCCGAGAAACAAGCAGACAGTTCTGTCGCAGTTAGACAGACAGTCAGCCCTGGAATTTTGTATTAGATAAGTAAGCTATCAGAGGAGGGGGATAAATAGCAGAGTAAAGATTGGTCCCAGCCCCCTCAGAGAGGAGCAGGGGGCCACAATGCAGGCGTGGTGAGCAGATAGCCCCCTGCTCTCATTATACTCTGGCTAATCCAAAACAATGTTTACTCAGAGAGAGAGAAGGAGAGAAGGGCCACGCTTATCGAAGCCCTGCACAGTCCTCCAAGCGTGTGTGCAATAGTGCGCTTTTGTGCATGTGTGGGGTGTGTTGGTGCTAAAATGAGCCTATTCCAATGGAAAAAGGGATCAGGAGTGTCTCCAAGGCGGACTCCGTTGGCGAGAACGTCGATGCTTATCACACACTGCCCAGCTCGTTTGGTGAAAGGTGAAAAGGCTATCTGCAGCCTTTTCACTGCACATGTATTTACTATTCCAGCAAAGCACAATGACAATTTTGTAATTGCTGTTAATATTAACACAGTCCTATTAACAGTTCAAGGTTTTATAAAGCCCTTCGTATCTGATCTAATAGTTGATGAAAGTACTTTAGACCATAAACCAATTATATTTTGTTTTTTTAAATGCTAGAAAAGAAGAGTAAAAAAAGCCTTTGTGTTCGCTTTACTGCAGCATTTCTTCTTCCATTTCTTTAACATTTTACTGAGTTTATTTCAAAAATACTTGACTTCTCTTTTTTAAAATCAATTTTTAGGTGGTAATAATCCAACATCTTTTCCAATCAGGAAACAAGTGTGATGCAATTACATTTAGCAAAATCTTAAATATTTTGAATCTGAAAATTCCTCCTTTGTTTTCTACAATCACTTTTTTCTTGTGATGAGATTTTCTGTTCAAAGTTTAATGTGCGTAAAAAAGATCCTTTCTCTTTACAGGAGAAAATCAATGGATATATTTTCTGAGTGATTCATGAGTCGATGAGTTTGTTTGGTTTATCGTTCTGTTCTGAAATACTGGTGTTAAAAATATTCAACTTCTGTTAACTGGGACTTAATGTGAGAACTTGGAACAGAAATAACTGTGGCATTGCATTACAACAGAATAGGAACCATTTTAAAAAAGAAGTTTTCATGCAATTCTGCAAAGATTTTAATGTTACATTTGATTTGGTTTTTGCTCTTTTAAAGTTAAATGGATTTTGTTTTAATGCTTTTATTTATAGACTAGTTTTTTCTTTAAATGCCTGAAAACACAATTCATGTGTTAGTTGTTTACCACACACATGCTCGCACACACACCTGAACACTGATTCTCACCTAAACACATACAGACTACACACATGCAGCTCGGTGGACTTGTGAAGAGTATGAACACTGTCTAGGCTGGATTGGGTAATCCTGGCCTCCACTAAAGTAGCCGTGTGAGAGGACAGATTGTCAGTTGATCATGGTCAGCCAAGAGCCTTATCCCTTATTGGATCGGCCATGGAGGAGGCTTAGGAATTATCTGAGGCTTCACTTAATGTGGAGACGGATCACCACCCGAGAGCCACAGAGCCTGAAAACAGACTGGGCCTGAGGGGAGAGCACAACGCCGAGCGTGAAACAGAGAGTAGCAGGGAGGTGTGGGTCTGCATGCTTGAGGAGGTGCTGAATGTGTGTGTCCGTGTGCACGCCACAACATCCCACTTAACCCCAACTTGACATTGCTCTCTGTCTCACTTCTTTGATATTTGCCGTACATTCGTCATTTCACTCACCTTAATCCAATTCCCGTCTTTTGTTTCCATTCTCTCCTTTTCTCTTAATCGCTTTTTCTTGTCGTCTTGTTAACATTTCTTTCTTTTATTACGCTCAAATTCATATGGACTGTTTTGGTGTGGAACTTCTCTCCATTCTCTTCCATTTGTTTCTATAGTTTTCCCACTCATTACCTGGTCTAATCTCATTCTACTGCGTCGGACGATTATTATTTCCTCTTCAGCAGAGAAGAGGTTGACTTAAAGAAAAGCAAAAACTCCCTCAGTTTGTTTGGTTTAAAATAAACTAAAGTGACAGCGGTCAGTAAAAGAAACAACATGACATCACATAAAATCATGCTCCATGTTGTATGTTGATTCGTATTATAATAAAAGCAAACATTAAAGGGCAGTGGT
Source organism: Adrianichthys oophorus (assembly GCA_036245035.1). Classification (NCBI taxonomy): domain Eukaryota; kingdom Metazoa; phylum Chordata; class Actinopteri; order Beloniformes; family Adrianichthyidae; genus Adrianichthys; species Adrianichthys oophorus. The sequence continues at coordinate 4,140,795 of BSAI01000096.1, read as the reverse complement.
GTCCAAGGGTGCTAGGAGGTGAGGTGACAATGCTTGCATTCTTCGAACTCTTATAATAGCAATAATAAAAATAAAAATAAATAATATAATAGCTTTAAAATAAACTTTTTAATGAAAATGTATTACAATACTTTGCTTTTGATTTTTACATAAAACAGAGATATCTGAAAATATTTTTTAACAAAATTACTGTGAATTTTATATTTGAAGACAAGAAAAAAAAATCTATAAAATAAGAAGTCTGTTTGGAAAAAAAATGAACAAATCTGGGTTTGTATGAAATGTTACTTATCATCAACTATTATGCTCACTGTACACTTCTAAATATAAGTCGTGAAAAGAAAAACAACACAAATAGTTATTTTATTCAGAACTACAATTACTGTGGTTTTGATCACAGAAACAAAAAAATGTGTTCGTCTCGTTTGGCCCTTAAGACTCAAAAGCCACAAGTTTACAAAGGCTTACATCCAATCACAGTAAAAAAAATTAGAGTTCTCAGAAAGTATTGGGGGCCACATACTATTCATTTTCTGACAGGAGCCTGTGGACCAGTAGAAATTTGAACGCAGGACGCATTTACCCGGACTTTGGACACGCCTTTTATGGGATATGTCTAAAATTAATTGACACTTCGAATTAATAATAAAAATCTTAAATCTGTAAACGATACATTGGGATGAAAAAAATGCCACTCATTTAAGCATCATCCTGTCTCATAAATAAAAATGTCAAGGCTCTTTTTAATTAAGGTCTCATATGAAGAAGAGAGTAACAGCCTCATCTCAAGTACTTCTAGCTTAGCGTGGTTTAGGTAGTGAGATTGTATAAAAGTACCTGCCTGAATCTCCTTCAGGTACTTCAAATAGCCCTTTAACTAATTCCATCCTGGTTGTTGCCTTTTTGACCTCAGAAAAGTCTGGAGGACATGCGTGTGGAAGAGGATGCCTGGTGTCACCGGGATAGCCCTCTTGGCTCCAATCTGGAGAAGAAAACCACAACACCAAAGAGTTGGATTATTAACCTCTAACAATGTGCAAAATATAGAGAAAACAGTTTGGGAAAGCCAATTTTGTGCAGTGTTTCAGCCTTTATTCTTAGACCAAAACATCTTGTGGAGCAAGAAGTTTATTAATTCTGTCGTGAGATCCAGTTGGATAATTCCACTCCTGTGTATGTGATTACTGACAGCTACTGGAGCCAGATTAGTGTTGTGTTAAGTCTGGAAGTTGCCTTAAGGTCAGCCTCGGGTCACAAGATGTAGAGTGTAATAGGATAATGAAAGAGGAGGACGGCGGAATTCAACAGTACATTCAGTTATAAAACAAATCTGTAGCAGCAAATCTCCAGCTCTACTAATCCACAGTTAAGGCGGGAGAAGAGACGTGTCCTTAAACTGCTCGCAAATCTTCCAGTTTTAACTTGTCTGCTCATTTTATTGGTCAAAAAATATGATTTGGAGAAAATAGTTTAATTGTTGTACCGTTGTGGCTTTTCTTCTCAGAGAAAGTCAGGAAATGTGATGTTTAAGGAAAGAAAAATAAATTAGAATTTGAGCAAAAATGAAAGGAAGACATATAAATGAATCCTTGCATAGTCACCTTGATAGTACATGCACATTTTAGGAAGCACATTTTACATGGCAGAAACTTTTATTTGGGTCGCTTTTTTAATTTATACCCAAATAAATAACAGCAACTCCAGCGCTGGCGACGTTTCCAGCACACAAAGTTTGACAGGTGCTTTTCAGAATAACACAATTAAAAATGTTTCGTTTTTTCCAGACTAACTTCCACAAAACAGATACGAAACTGCACACACACTGCAGCTACACTCTGTTCCATTCCTCATCTAGTAATTGCAGGTGAGAAATAATTTCATTATCCTCAGGAAGAGTAATCTGCTCTCTGCTCCTGATCCCTTCATTTCCTACAGTGCACCTCAACCTGGGAGACACGCACACACACATGCAGACACACTTTCACACAAGCATGCACCGCAAACAGTACTTAAAGCACCACACTCATTGCACCCACAGTTCTTATCACCCTGGGCTATTAATGTTATTGGAGTTGAGGATTAACCATTAGATTCACATATGCTTTACAAAGCTGTATTACTTTGTGCTGTCTTGCTCTCTTTCCCTCACACGCATCCATATGTTTACACACTTTCGCACACACACTGGCTTACCGCTGTGTGTCGGCAAAAGTTAATCTGAAAAGGCAGCAACTAAGTCAGGGAGGAGAAAGAGAGCTCTTAGCAGAAGTTTGGAAATAGGAATGTCACTGGAATATGTGAGACAGTAAACAGAATAGAACTAGGATTTGTTTCAGTGTCAGTTGATAGTAGTATTTATTATAGAAAAAAAATGTCTCAAGGTTTAAGTGACACTAAAAGGTTGTTTATTTTCTACAAAATGTGACTTGGAGATGTTAAAGAGCCACTCGTAATAAAAATGTTTTTTTTTTTTTTTTTTTTTTTACATGTTTTTGTAGCATTTTCTGATGATGGAGGACATAAAAAAATTGCAATTCAAGCTGCATTTCTGGGTCTTTCTTTGTTCAAATCGTTGTGAATCAGGAGTAGATGAAAAAATGCCTTTGAAAAAGCTTGTAAGAGTGACGTAGAAGCTACAACGACAAGCCAAAAGCTTCTTGCTCTGTGGCGTCTTTGTTTTCCTCGTCTGAGCTGGCATCTGGGAAGAACTATACGGCTGGATAGCTTCAATTTTGCTTGCCATTTTTGTTGCACCAATAACGTTAGGTTGGGTGTGCGAGAGGCTGTAAGCTAGCAGGAGAGCGTGTTAACAGAGGGATGATGGGAAATAGGGACGGGCTTTCTCTGCGTCAGCTTTCCGGGAAGTTTCTATTGAACTCCTGTCTCTGTGCAGAAACTATGTCCTAGAAAACGAGACAGTTTTTTTCAGATTTTGGCTAAAAACGTTACAGTCAAGACAACTGGAAACGCCTTTAAAATAGATGAAAAGATGATCGGAGTGAGACCTCTACTGAGATAATTTTATGTTTTCTTGGCATAAATAAGACATTTTAAAAGAATCAAATGTTCCATGATACTGAAGCTTCTTATGTTTCTATATTTATTGTTTCACAAAAGGTTGTTTTTTCTCATGAAATACTGTTCATTCTTGTAGTTATGAGCCAGCTCTGTATGTACTTTGTTGTTGAGTGCAAGATGCACAGGTTAGGCAGTCAGTGCTTGTGAATAAAAAAGAAAATCCTACACATTCCAATCTTGGCTGGGATTCTCCTTATCATCCATGCACCACATTATCAGACCAATGAAACTAATATAACGGAGAGAATGAGATTCTTTTTCAAATTCAGTTGTGCTTTGTATGAGTTGAGAATAACAACCGGTTTAGTGCTACATTACCACCCTCTACTGTTCATCTGCCCAAGATGTTCTGGGTGACCCCTCGTGTCAAGTGTTGTGTGCCGGCACAAAGAGGAAGAGGAGAATTTCATTTGACAAAGGGAATGGTTCTGATGCTCTCAGTAGAAGGACACAACACGGCTCCAGATTTATGGAGGATTTAGTATTGATCGTGACTAATGCAAATATTTGTTTGTCCATGTATGCTTGCTAAGGATGTTCTTTTTCTGTGAAAATGCTTTACTCTCAGGATGCATGCATGCTGTGCAGATTTCTAGGCAGGTGTAGAATTAGTCAGACATCAGCCTGTGTTCATTTTGGGCCAGAATTATTTCTTTTTCTTTGAGGGAATTGCAGAAACCATTAAAATGATCACAAATATGCTCATTAAATGATGAACCCAGAAATAAATGAGCAAATGAAAACCTTTGAATCTAAATTTAACTTCGTTATCATAGAAATAAAAATAACTATTAAATTCTAACTCAGAAATCAAGAGTCAATATTGACTCTATTCTCATCTAGTCTATAGAAATCTGCTGCTTTGGGAGAAAAAAATTCCTGGTCTTTCTCATTAAGGAGTCAGGCCCAGAAAGTCGACCAGCGTTGGTTGAAAACCAACACATTGATGGTTTTGTTGATAACCGCACAAAATGGAATGACCTCAGCGTTCTCCTTTGAACTGAAGAACCAATTCTACATTAGCATGGCAAACATAAAGAATAACAAATTTGAGATGAGATGCATGCAGGGTGTAAGGACCACACTGACCTGTGTGCTGCAGTGAACTGTGCAGTTTTCTGTAGACTGCGACAAACTCCTTGGTGAAGTGGAGGAACAGATGAAACTTAAAATGTCCTTTTAGTAAGGCCAAATGTGCCCAGACACACTATTGTGGATGTGTGGGTGTGCAAGTGTGCAATGCCAGACCCAGCAATTGAAAGTATTTTTTAATTTTTTTTATTAGGGAAAAAGAATATTTGGACACTTTATCAATAGGTATTATTAAATCCTGCTTGCTTGAGCTAATCTTGGTAGACGGGAACTGAGGGAAAGAGTGGGAAACAGAGAGACAAAGAGAAGGAAGAGTGAGGGAGGAGTGATGTCTGCCCCATGAGGTGATGAGAGGCCGCCTGTAAGCCGCTTATTGTATCGACTACCACCTTTTCCCTCTTCTCCTCGAGCCCTCCCGTTTTCTCTAGTCACCTTGCTCATTTTCTATCTGTGTCCTAAGCTTGCTTATTCCACATATCCCTCTTCTTTCTTTTTTTACCCTCCCAAAATCTCACAAATCCACACGCGCTCGTGCAGATTTATGCATTCTCACAAATGCGTACCTTCTTGTTCAAAGCCAGAAGCAAAAAGCTGAAGTTTTATTCAAGTGAATGTTTACTTCTTCTGCTGCCAAGATGCATGTGTGTTTGTCTCCTTGTACATGCGTCTGCATCGAAAGAAGGGAAGTCGTTCGAAACATGCGAGAGTGTGCGTCTCGGTGTGTGTTCGGTGCACGGCAGAAGGAGAAGGGCTGACAGTAGGTGATAAGCCAGACAGGCCTGCACGCTGTGATTATCACCCACTGGACCCCCTGTCTCGCACACACACTCACAGTCTCTCACGCCGAGATGCACACACTTGCATGCACAATGGCCAAAGAGGGAGTGTGTTGCAAGGATTTACGATAGACAGACAGAGAAGCCTTGGATCATGGGCAAGGTGGAAACCACAGGAGAAGCAAATGAACACAGACTGGAAAATACAATGCTTCCTTTCATGTTTCACTGAATGCTCGTTTTTCTTTTTTTTTTTTTGGTTTTATGTTGATATAGATGTCCTCTGATGTGTAGACACAAGGATCAAAGCACACTGACACAAGTTTCTAAAAGTATCATTGTCATAAATCTGTCTCTGAACTGTGAGACGTTGGAAGTAACTGACTCTGTTTTGGTGTCTTTGATGAAGGTGTTTGGCCATCTGAGGAGGTAATGGCACATTACTGCCTTCAGAAACGACACACGTTCAAGTAAGTTTATCCTCTTTTATTATATATCTTTGAAAATGGAGACAAAAAAAAACTTTTTTTCCACTTTCATCTGTTATTTTTAATAAAATAATCCTTACTGCATGTTGTTATTCTCCATTTTTTTCTTTATCTACCTGAGACAGGCTGCATGACAGGAAGTAACGGAAAAGCTTATTTTCTTGGTTCACTAAATGAATGACTGTTGCACTGATAGAAAAGTGGAGTGGAGTTTTGTATTTCAAACATGTTTATAAAACCCTTTAAAGAAATACTATCTGTATGTTCTACAAGCAGTGAAGTAGATCAAATTCACAGGTTGTAAGTCTGCTACTCTTGTCTGAAATGTAGTCATTTAAAACTGGGGGGGGGGCTGTAGTAAATGCTCGATGCACTTTTCGCTGCCACGCGGCGTTTGTCGCTGCTCTTTTCCCGATTGTTGTCTGCCGAGCATCGGCCTGCCCTGTGGCACTGGGCTGAAAAGAACCCAGGCACTTTTGATTTCCACTCAAGGTGGAACGTCACCCTTTGATTTCCTGTTTTAACATTCAAGAGGCGGGAGGCGCGGAGGAGAGGGGTATTGATCAGAGCCGGGTAGTGAAGGTCAGAGGGAGAGGGAGGGAGTCAGGGAGGGATGAAAGAGGACAGGAGAAGAGATGGAGGGGTTGGAGAGATGAAAAGAGGAAGAAGATGGAGGAAGGGGCTGAATGAGCATTCGAGTGACAGGACTCTGTGTGTATGTGTGTGTGTTTTTCTCAGATTTCCTGCTGATTGAGCTTGTGCTTCTCAATGTTCAGTATTCAGCTTTCAAGTTGATGGCTGGATTGATATTTGTTACCCTGCTGTGTTTAGTGTTTGTGTATGTGCTTTTTGGGTAGTACGTGCGTGCCTGCACCCGCATGGCCACTGTACTGTGCATCTGTGTGTTCAGACTAAACTGCTGGTTCTGAATCTCACCCCCGCGTGCCTCTCTTTTCTCTCAGGGGTGCAGTGTGTGAGTTAGGAGGAGGCATGACTTGCCTTGGTGGGCTCATGGTAAGTGAGACACACACAGATTTCTGCAGGAAAAGCTCGGCTTCTTAATAAACGTAGCCCCTCTGATTAACACAACACAGCCACACTCTCTTATCGTTATGCAACATTTTCTTTTAGGTCTTGGTGCTTAAGTGTGTGTATTTGCATTTTTTACTCTTTAACAAGTGTTTTCTTTATAATAATAAACAATAAAAGTCTCAAACAATGGTATTTAAATGGTTTTATAGAGGTCCTGTCCAGGACCTCCAAATCACATTCCAAACTCAGTGAATGATGATGATGTTAATACTGAATTTCAGACATATATTTTAAAAGAAAACATAGGACAAGATGAAATAAAATGCAACATCCGAAAGGGAGTGAGAAGAAATAAAAGCCTTATACTATAAATTCTTATGCCCAAAGTCTGGCCCATGGACCAAAAGCTGCCCACGCAAGTTCCTGTCATAAGATTAATAATATACGGCCCACAGCAATTTCTCAGAACTACAATTTCTTAACTGTGATTGGCTAAATTACATTATAAGCTGTGGTAAACTTGTGGCAACAACTGTCTTGACCTTCAGAGCCTTAAGTTCCAAATGAAAACAGATTTGCTTCAGCGATCAAAACCCAGTGGTTTGTATTTTTGAAGAACAAAACTATTTGTAACTATTTGTATTATTTTCCTGTTCACATGATTTATATTTAGATAGCTGTATAGAAATGTACAGTGAGCATTTAGTAGTGAACATTTCATTTGAACCTGGAGTTAAAGTTGACAAAAGTCTTTTTTTCTAGAGAAAATTTTTCCTTATTTTATTTCTGGTGACATTCTTAGTCATTTTGGTAAAAAAAAAAATGCATGTAGATGTATTTCTTTTCTATGGGAAAAAATGAAAATTAAACCATTGCAGCAATTTTTCTTTAAATAGTTTGCTTTGTTGTTGATATAAGGGCTCAGAAAATGCAGGCTGATTGTTTGGTCCTCACACACTTTTACCTCACCAAATCTGGCCTCTTTGCAAAAAAATTTGCAACCCCCTGACCTAGACGTAATTTATTACTGCATGCACCCTTATTACTAGAGCAGGTAAGGTTGCACCTACATCAAAAGTTTTTGTCTTTAGTGTATAATGTGCTGTTCATCGATGCCAAAATGAACTGTTGCAAAGTTGTAAAACAAAATTAAAAAGCGCTTATGCAGTCATGACATATGCGGATTTAATTCCACATTAACCGGGAATTTAGCAAATACGTTGAAGTTATGTAGTTATTCAAACAGTAATAGTGGATAATATTTGGCACACTCACAGTCAGATTGCATCTTCTTAGGTTTATTAACCAGGGTCTAGGGGCCCCTCCACATAGCAGGCGTCAGTGTCCCATCGATCTGTTAGATGCCGTTCAGTGTGTGTGTGTGTTCACATGTGTGTATGAAAGCTGGGTTTTATCTCTAAGCAGTCAATACACCATGTTTTGACATTGGTGGACTGAGATGGAATCCTTTCTTCACTCCTCTCTTTTTCCTCCTCTCTCCATCCGTCACTGAAACCACTTTCACCACATTTAATCAGCTGTTTGTTAGAAGTTAAAATGTCATTTAGAGTCAGCGTTGCTATCATGGATAACCTTTATGTCACCTCCAACATCAAAGTAGAATTTGAGGGCCTTGCCTTAGAGCTGTTGTGTTTAAAGCAGCTGAAAAGCAAGGAAAACTATTTATGAACCTTCCTTAGACACTTGTCCAACTCGTTTCCATGTACTGTTACTCTAGAATTTGAACCTCAAACCATGATTACATGTTAAATCAATTAACGAATTCCTATTTTAAAACTGCTGGAGAAAGTTGACTGTTGTTTGCTCCACATGCAGTTTGTCTAAAAAAGGTGTGTGTGGGGGGGTATGTTCGCTTATCTCAGTAGATGAGGAACCACACGATCCTGATTCTGAAACTCAGTTTTCAGGCTTTTGGCAACTCTTACGCAAACAGAACCGTTTTTATTTTTATATCTGTGCTCGTGAGAGAAACTCCAGCTCTTTCAGATGAATGCTCCAGCTCGGCCTGAAGGTCTTACCCTCCGTTTAGGCAGATGGTGGTACACGCAGTGCGACTCCCTCGCACCCCCTTCAGGCTATGGACACGTGTGCCTGCGTGTTTGTGGATAAATGCGTTTGCTCTGTTGCTCCGGGAATCTGTATACACGGCACGCCGTTTAAATGTATTTACTTTTTTGAACACCTATGATGACTCGCTGGGGCGCCACTCAAATGCGTGCACACATACACTTCTTAACAGAAATTGACAGCCTGACACATAGATGCTGATAGTAAGAAGCACTCGCAAAAGAAGAAGAATGTTATAAGATGAGGTTATTATAAAGCACACACCTCACTATCTACATCTCACTCACACATTGCAGCGCAGAAAGCCCCTTTTCTTTCTTTTTTGCAGTCTGCACTGCAAAGTTATATGAAGGGCATCAGGCAGGCCTGGCGAGCCGAGTGCAGAGTGACAGCGGCGAACGGAGTGATGGCTCTGCCTGATAAACACCCAGCGTCAAATGAAAAGGCTCTGCGCTTGCCATCATCCCCTGTCACAATGCAATTACTGAACAGAGTGATAGCAAGATAGCAGCCCCCACTGCTAGCCACAATGATAAAAGTATTGACTGATTTGATTGAATGATTAAAATAATGCAGACATAAAAATGGGGTGAAGATAGAGAGGAAAATAGCTGGAAAGAGTGGGGGTAATGGAGAGCCGGCACAGGGTGGGCTGGGCCGCAGAGAGTGAAGCTTTGTACATTTGATTTGTCATTACTGTGTGCGTCTGTTGCTGTGTGTGTTCAGATGTTTGCTTCATTGAAGAGTATGATTGGTTTTTGTCCTTTTGTTCAGTGTTGTTTCATTTATCAGTCTTTTTCTTGACTCTCAGGTTGCCATTTCTGCTGACGTGAAGGAAGTTCTTCTATCAGATGGCAATGAGACGTCCATCCAGAGTATCCTTTCATCCTTCTCTCAGTTCTTCTTTACACCTTTCCTTTTTTGCCTCATTTTCCGTGCTCACAGCTGTGGTAATGTATATTTTTATAATTCTTGAAAGAATCTTTGAAATACTTTTGCTAAAGGAATGCATTTAAATGATAAATAATTTGTTGTAAATTTGATACTTTGATGAAACGTTTGAATGCCATTGTCGGGGGAACAAAAAAGACATTTTATTTATTTTTCATGGATACCAAAGAGAATGAAAAATGTAGACATGTTGTGCACTCACTTATCACCTGGAAAAGAAAGAACACCTCATAAGGGGCCACTTGTAGAACGCCTGTCAAAAGTGCCGCTAGGGTTTGATTATTCACCATCCGTAGCACAGAAACTCTTTTTACTGTCAGCGCCAAGCATGTGAGCCAATACAGTAGGGTGGGGTGTTTCCTCCATCTATTGCCCACGCTCACAGCATCGCTATCTCGTTCTCAAGTCCAGGGGCTGGTGTCATACCTCTGCAGGCCGGCCAGTGCCTGGGCACTGCACCAGACCATAGCTACCAAAAGAGCCGTGCCATGGTGCCAGATGGACTCTGGCTTGGCCCAACTGTTGTGCTGCAGGCTCAGCCTATGAGAAAAAGGCAAGCCCAGATTGCATTTTAGGGTTAAAACCCCAAAATAAACTATCGATTCATTATACATAGTTTCATCCTCGCAGCTTTCTCCTCTTCAGTACAACAGAACTTAAACAGATTGTTCCAGAAAACGTTTTGCTGCTTATCCCAGTAGCTGCTTCAGTTCTAACTGCTGATAGAGAATCCAGATTATTTATGTGCTGACTAGATTAACCTTTAAATGTCCAGTTGCCTCGAAAAACACAATCCTGCAGTGTTTCTTTGCTTTGGTGCACAACATCACGTTCCTCTCCACCTCCTCCAGCTCTTCCAGTAAGTGATCGAGGATTTCCCAGACCAAATTATCTCCAGCGAGTCCTGATGCTGTTTGAACTGATTTTATATTTCAAGAACTAAGGCTATTCGTGCAGAAATACTATTCCTTCTTTTTAATCCTTAATGGTGGGTAATTACTCAGAAACACTCCTCTATTATTTACAATGTTTACTCAATTTATGGGAAAATGCTGCTTAAAGCTTTCCGTCTAAGATTTCACAGCAAGGGATTCCGGCCACACAATAAAAGAGACACATTTAGACCCGAGAAGGAGGGTCAAAGGGCTGGGATGTCCATGCTCTGTCTAGTCAATTAGCTATTGTTTATATTTTATGACAGATTCTATGTTTTTGTACAATCATTGGTGTGAAGCCCGTTGAGTAAACTATGTTGTGGTATTGGGCTCAATAAATGAATAAAAAAAAAAAGATGACTCTACGCCTTATGGAATAAACTAATAGAAAACGTGGGTTTATAATGATGTCCTGTTCATCTTTATTTCAACTTTTATACATGAAAATGTCCCATTTCTGAAACTGTTTTTATAATAAAAAAAATCTTTTAGAAAACATTCAATTTTTGTCTGATATTTTAGTTTCAGCTGAGTGTATATTTTTGTATAAAAACAAAAATCAGATTTGTTAGAGAACATTCAGCTACAGACAGAACTGTTTTACCTTTTTTGCTTTTGCCCTGAAGTCAGAGATTTTATTGAGTCAAAGAATAGCCAACCACCTCTTTTATCACAGGGCAAAAGCAGTGGATGAGGCACTAACTGTGACAAACACCCAACACTAGCACTTAGCGTGGCATCCACCAATCCCAGCTGCCCACAATGCCAAGTAAAGAGCACAGTAATTGCCATTCTGTCAGATTTACTTTGAGACCTTTTGTGAGGCTGAGGCTGGGGTTAGGACTTGAAGTGTTCTTTGGAAGCAGGAACAATCGAGATTTGTTTAAAATGTGTCTGAATGAGGTTCTGGATTGTAATTAAGTACTTATCCCCAAAAAGTTGTAAGATTTTAGCGACAATTATCAATCAGCTGTCAGTTTGAATGCCATCATATTTTTATTTTCGAAGAACTTTTTCTCTGCCGTTTTATTCGGTTGCCTTTTGTGTTCCCTTTATTTTTCCCACTATTTTGAAGACTTCCTGTGTTCTTTCTGATTCTACAAGGATTTGATTTCATTTCTGGACAGCTTCATGTGCAAAGATGCTCGCCACAGCTGATTTACAAAAGAGGGAAATGTAAATACACATTTCTCCCCTGCTGACCACTACAGCACGTCCAGATTTAGCTCTGTTTACAATATCTCTGTCTCAGCCGTCTACAATGCTCTTTTACAGATCACAATAAGACCAAACAAAAATATTATGGATCCTGTAAAACACACACTTGGGCACACAAACAATATACCATTGACCAAGTGCTTTGTTTCCCAGAACAAACACATAAAGAGAATTGTAAGGGAAATTGTGGCCAGAATGGATCAAAAACACACAGAGAGAAAAAGCGTTCAGTAAGATGCATAATTCACTGTGGCTTAAGCCAACTTGGCCCATTCACGCACTCCAGACACTGTGTGGTATTTCCTCTTGTTGAGGAAGCTTAGCCTTCTGCTAATAGCCTCTGTTTATCTCTCATGGCCTTATTTTGCAGTTGGTGTTCGAATAGATGAAGATAGTGGGCTGTGATAGGGTTTAGATGGACACATTGAAATAGATGAGAAGATATGCAAGAAAGACGCTGTGAACAGATGACATTTTAGATAGGTCCAAAGAATAGATTTTTTCCCCCCTCCCTGAGAAGTTGTTGAACTTCTTTATGGTGAACACAAACACACACACCCCCACACACACACCACGATTAAGAAGAGACTTTGTTGCTGTGACCTTGAATGCCTCCGTTGGAAATCAATGGAAAAGTTCCATTAAGAATGATTGATGCATGTCAATGGCGGCTGTTTGTCCGCCTCAAATGGTGGGAGCAAATATAATTCTAATGTAATGTTTAATAAAACTCAAATCTCTCTTTGACAGTTTCCTTGTAATTTTTCTGTGTGGTTTCACATGTGTGCGTGCTGACCTTTTACCCCAGAGGTTTGCTGGTGATGAGATTAGAGAAAGCGCCTCTGATCTCCTTCCCATCATCCTCATTCATAACCCAGTCTTTCTTAGGTTTGCTGCCTTTGTTTGTGTTTATAGTGTTGGTGGTTTTTTCCTCATAAACTACATATTGCTCTGGTGTAGCTCTCTGACTTTTATGGGGTTTTCAGACACTTATTTATCAGTTTATCACACCTTTCTCTTTGTTTTCCCAGTTGGATTTGTTGAAACTCTTCAGGGGCTTTACAGATGGGGAAATCCTAATTGAATTACTTTCCAACTCCACAAACCACTGTAATAATAGACAACTTGACATCAATCACCCTCCCTGTGTGTATCTCTATCTTTGTGTGAGTTTGTACATGCATATGGGAAGAACAGGATGAGTTTTTCTATGTGAGGTTAAAAGCCCTCCCATTGATCCACCAGGAGGCTGCTGTGATCCGGCTCCCTGTCCCTGGAGATCAGCTGCACTTCTCCCTGCTGTGTCCTGATCACCAGGTTTTGTCTCTTCTCTGTGACCGCGATACCCACAATTACAAAAACGTCACTGATTCTCTTTTATTGCCGCTGTTTCGAATTCCCCAATGGTTGTAACACTGTTTGGTGTAGCTGGCCATCCAAAATGTCCCTATGATCCTTTTTTTCCATCACCGTTATCCTTGACCAGAACACAGATGTTGGAGAGGTAGTTGAAAAAAACAGGCAAGCTGGAAAGTTTGGATCCACACACGTGTCCTCCAGGTGAGAACTTCTATTTTCTACATGATATGACACTTTGTGGTTGTTGAAGATGTTTTTGACCAGTCCTGTAAAAAACACAAAATCAGTCTGTTTTTAAATGGTCCAATATTTAGAAACACTAAGCTCCTTACTTGATATAAATGGTGTATTCTTGTAAAGCGCTTAACTACCTTCTTAGAAGGCCCAAAGCGCTTTACAGTCACAGACCCGTTCACGTACACATTCACACACTGATGCGCTCTGCTGCCGAACACTGGTGCCAACCTTGAACCAAAAAGCAATGTGGGGTTCATTGTCTCGGTAGTACCATTCTCTATTTAGTGAGAAAGAGACATTCAAAGATCTCAGAATGTGTCCTTTTATTCGTGATTTACGTATTAATTTTTTTAGCATTTCAGTTTTTTGGGGTGTCGTATATTTCGCCCATGATGCAGTCGTTTAGTTCTACTGGTTTGGGAGACTTCATACGAGCCATCTACTTTGGCTCCAAGAAAAACTGTATTCTTTTCTTTTAGTCAGGTGGAAACAGCATACAGGAAGGAAACAGGTGGAAGTGTGATGAATCTGATTAATTTTTTAATCGAGTGACTAAATTCAATATAAAAACGAATTTTAAAAAAATGCAAAAGCACAGGGTTTGTTGAAAACTTCACTGGAGAGGTAGATTGTTACTAGCACGTACATGGTGTAATATACAATTTACTTTGCTCTGGTTTTCAACTCTTAACAACTACGTTAATCTTCAAACAAATGTCAAATTGTTATTTGCTATGCATTTTTCTCCATCTTTTCATTGTTCAAAAACCACCTAGTAATTACAAGCAGATTGTTTAGTATTTTAAGTTTCCTAAACCTTGCCCCTGACATATGTTCCTCTGCAGCATTTTGCATAATTATCCGCTGACATTTTCAGCTGAAATATCTGGAAAAGCAGTTTCATTCAATTTATGCTTTTTTCTAACAATTTCAATTTGAAATGGTTTATGTCAGATAATACTACTTTATCTAATTATGCTGTTAGATTTTTTTTTGTCAAGTGATGCAAGTTTAGCTTAAAGTGTTGTCAAAAGGTTGAAATATTTTTACGTTTTATTAACATTTTTCTCTTATTCAGTTGTAATAAACGGCAGAAGCAGTCAAGGATTTAAACGCTGCAATGCCAAGTGTTAGTCTGCAGACTCTAAATATGTGCATTCGCTTGAGATCATTAAACAAACATGACCCCTTTTGATCTCCAGTGATAAAACTTTCTAACGCACAGCCACACACATGAACATGTTTATGTGCTAGGACAGTCTAAAATCAAGTTAATTGTTTTCCCTGACTTAAAAAAGGATTTTTCATCAGCTGCGTGAGTTGCTCCCCCACCTCTCCTCTCCATCCCTCTCGCTGTCTTTCTCTCTTTTGCATATTTACATGAGTGGTAGATGGAGTGAAAAAGTAAATGTATAATTAGGCTACATTACTTTGATTGTTTTCTTTTCAGATTATGCCTGCTGTCATTTCTGCGCTGCAAAGGAGGGCAAAGGCCATGATGCGATTGTACAAAGCAATGGATAGGGAGGGGCATGTCGCCTGATGGGGTGTGCGCATTTGTGCATATGTGTGTTCGAGTTTTTGATGTGCGCTGGGGCCTCCTGCTGTGAATCGAGATTGTATTCCTCGCAGGGCCTAATGCTTTGTTTACCGAGTGTTAAAAAATGCCTAATTAATAATCCCCCAATCTGCTTGAGTGTGAAAGAGAGAAAGGGAAGGCGGCGAGAAGAAAAAGATAAGGTAACTGCAGGACTGGCATGGCGCCTGCACAATCTCTAAACGATTTCAAAATGCCTTGGCCAGTGAAAAGTCAAACCAATCGCATGTGTCGTTCAAGTTGCAGTAAACAAAGCGTCATTAAAAATGAGAAACGGTCAACAGATTGAGCACATTAGTTTAATTGAGAATGACCTCCACTGGAAAAATGGTCAGCTGGAGACCAATGGGATACATGAGCTTTTGCTGCCAAAAGAATACGATGGAATACGTTGCCATAAAGAGACTCCACCAGGAGCACGGTGGGGTTCAGCTCGCCATTTTTGTTACACCAGCGATGTTAGGTTGAGATTATGAGGGGCTGTAAGCTAGCGGGAGAGCATGTAAGCATATGGATGATGGGAAGTAGGGGCGCTCACAACTCCGAGGTGATTTCTAATGCTCTGCAGAAACTATGTCCTAGAAAAAGACAGGTTTTTAAAATTTGTATCTAAAAACGGCATAATCCCATTAAAAGATCACTGGGAACACTTTGAAAATAGATCAAAAGATGATCCCAGTTGGACTCTATAAGTAAACACTGTTCACCAATTTACTGTCTCTGGAAGAACCTAGATGTTTGTACCAAATCAGGAAATACTGCTTAGCTTATCATAGTTATTATTTTTATGTTATTCTTAGAATTCTTCCAAAATGACTGATGTTGGTGTGAATGTTAAAAGTACTCTCTGTGGAAGTGGGCCTTACCTCTTTGTGTTGACGAGGTGCAAATGTCAACCGTCGTGTCAGAAGCTCACATCTTCCTTTCTGATACCTTTTCCTTGGAGGTAAAACAGTAGGGGACTTCAGGAGTGAGGTACCCGGCAGCAAGGAGCTCAAAGTGTTGGACAGTGACACAACAGTGAGGCGAGAGGAAATGCTTAACTTTATCTTTTGTGTGTCACAGGGTGCTGAGGTGGGACTGTGAAAAGGACATTTCAGCCTTTGAAGGTCATTTTGATGTCATCATGTGTGCAGACTGGTAGGTTCTCACACAGATTTATATCTTTTTTTCTGCTTTTATTTTTACTTTTGAACCACATTCCTTGCTTGACCCCCCCAACACCAGTGCCTGGACCTTTTCCTTTCTGGTCCATGTGCTCACACATACGTGCACATGTTCACACGCCCGCCTGCCTCCATTTTACACCAAATTGCCTCGTTTTCATGCTTGGTGTCCCAGCAAATGGACGACTTAGGCAAATTGCAAATAATTGCGCCTTGACAAGGAAGGAGAGTCCATAAGATAAGAAAGGGTTGATGCAGGACAGCGGGGGTAAAAGAAACAGAGATGAAATGGGGAGAAGGAGCAACGTAAACACAACAATTAGCCCATTGGGTATTGAAATGCAGATCACTCACACTTATTTACTTCTGGTAAAGACTAGAGTAAGCATCACATCCATTTAAGGGAACATACGCAAGGACATAAAATGGAGCATCAATGTACAAGGTTTCAGGTTACATTATGTTTTTTCTAGTGTTGTCAATCAATAAAAAAAAAAATCAGATTAATCACACTTTTGGGTTGTGATTAATCACGCTTAATCACAATGTTTCACAAGTTAAATTTTATACGACAATATGCAGCTTTCGAACAAAGCAAAAGGCCAGAGAGAAAATGTTTCTCTTCATTTTTATCGTCTGAAATGTTTCAATTTATAAAGTGTTAACTCAGAAGTTTAATTTCTGTGCACAAAACACATCAACAGAAAGTTAAGCAGAACTGTAAAGACTTTAATGTCTGCAGTATTACTCCAAGAAGTCAAATATGGTGATATGCAGCCATAAGAAACAAACATTGTGTTTCTGAACTTGAAATAGTCCGGGTGAATACTCAAATCTGATTGGCTGCTGGGTGTTCTGGAAGAAGTTCTGGTCACAATGTTACATATGTGCAGACTTCTTCAAAACAAACTTTTCCTTCATGGTGTGGACAAGAACAAGCGGTAAGATTTGAACTTTCTCCCTGAACTGATGCTTTATTGAACCTATCATGACGATCAGCATATATATCTCTTTCCTTCGCCGCTGCAGTCGAGGTCTGCCGGCCCAGCGACGCATTGTGTTACCGTGACAACAGGCCGCATCATGTATCAAATAGTCCACCTTTTGTTAAAGAGCGATCTAAACCTAAAAAATTACAGGAATAAAGTACTAAAAATTGATCAAATACTTATTTATTTTGTAAGTGACCATGGTATAAGCTTATTACTACTATAATGTATTACTACATAATGCTACTAATATTATAATTTGATTATAATTTTCCATTTAAAATATGTTTTATTGGGTAAGAAAAGGAAGTGCCATAAAAGGAGTTCATAAGGAGGGATATAAACTGGATAAATAAGGCTAGACTTTCATTCATAGAATTTGACTTTTTAGCATTAATAACGATCAGAAAGCAGTTTTTATACCTTAAAGAAGAGCTTTAGAAGAAAACCAGTTTGAGTTTTAATAATCCACTTTTTTAAATCCAGTCCTTCAACTAATTTTCATTATTTGTTAAACTCATCTTAATTAGCTGAGTTAAAAGTATGAAAATAATTCTATTTTAGCATTCTTTTTTCTGCAAACTCTTCAGTTGTAAAAGAACTATTTATCCATCCATCCGTTTTCTAAACCCATTTTGTCCCTTTCGGGGCCATGGGGCTGCTGGAGCCTAACCCGGCCTCTCGTGGGCAAAGGCAGGGTACATCCTGGACAGGTCACCTGTGTGTCTCAGGGCCACAATCAAACACTCATACACATTTGATTCACACCTAGGAACAATTTAGAGTAACCAATTAACCTATGAAGCATGTTTTTGGATGGTGGGAGGAAGCCGGAGTCCCCGAAGAAAACCCACGCATGCACAGGAGAACATGCAAACACCACACAGAACAGTCCCCTGTTGGTTCTGTTTCAGGTCCCCTAGCTGGGACTTGAACTGGGGGCCTTCTTGCTGTGAGGCAAGAGTGCTAACAGAAATATTGACAGCTTTAACTAAATAACTATTTGTCTAACTTGTGTCTCCATTTAATTTCTTGGTATTTCTTTTTGAATGGAGCTCTTTTGACAGACCACAGAAATGATTTTACTACAGTGTTTTGCTATCATTGAGTAATGAAACGACTCTCTTAAAGCCCGCAGTATTTTTTTTTCTATTCTAAGCCACCACATTATGGTACGGTGCTCAAAATAAGCAACCTTGCCAACTTTTTCTATTAAGCTGTTATTTATTTTACGTGCATTTGCAGAAAAAGGGCTGGCAATTAAAAAAAATTACACTGTTAGTATCTTTTTAAAGTTTGACAAGAATGTATCCCCCCAATTTAAATCAGTTTTAAATTTAAGTAATTTTTTAAATTAAAGGGTTTTTCCCCCATAAATTATCATTTTAGATTTCACTTTCTTTTTTTTTGACATTGCTATTTAAAAAAAAAAAAGTCAATTTTAATTACCTCAATTTCCACTACACGTGTTTTATTAAATTTACTTTGAAAGAGTACAACTGAACAAAGTATCAACACCTTAAACAATAATGGAACATTATTTTATGGTGTGAAACCTTACCAAACTAAAGTCACTCGTCTAAAAAAAGAAAAAAACAACAACAATCTGTGCTCTAAATCTCTGAGGGTTTTTTGTGGAATGATTTACCAAATGCTAAATTGCATGAAAAGCCCACAGTTTGCAAAGTGTTCACAGGAATGTGCTCATCTAATTAATTAGTTGATGTTAACAATTCTAATATAAAGTGTTTTTTTTGGGGGGGCGGGATTATGACAGATCATACATATATATGACATACCTTCTTTATGCAATATTCTTCATATTTTTCATTATAAAGACTTTTGGTTGATTGGTTTTCTTTGTGGTTGGAATTTTTATAGATCTGTTTTCCTTAAAGAATCAGCAAAAAGTTTGTGTCTCTTGGTTTAAGTTATCATTATGGGTGTGGTCCTACAAAAAGTCTTTATTTCTTACTTGGACAGACATGTGGAATCTTTAATGAGGCTTTGTACTGTTAAGCTCAACAAGCACTGAACTTATTCAGCTTCCTTACATGTGGATCCTTCTGCACAAGTGCGTGCGTGTGTGCTAAGTGCCGCATTAGCAAATGGCATTATCATTATTTTAATGTCACGGTCATTACAAGTAATTGTCAGGTACAAACCCCAGAGAAAGGAAGAGCACAAGCAGCTAATAGAGGATACTGTACCTTGGACTTGTGCACACTCGTAAATGTGTGTGACAGAATGGGAGACACAATCATTTATACACAAAGTTCCATTGCAGGTTCTTTTCTCATTTATCTCAGCAGAGATAAATGCTGCAGACACAGGTCTGTGTGTGTGTGTTTGTGCGTGTGTGAGGATGTTTGTCTGTGTGGTGCCATCGTTTCTGCGCATGTATGCCAGCCATTGATTGTGCGATGATTGCAGCGCCGGTGGTTGAAGTGTGAGAGATGGCGAATTAACAGGCACATTGTTGTGATGATCACCTTCGAAAAGGTCAACAACAGCTACTTCCACTCCAATTAATTACAGCTCCTATCAGTTGTGGAGGATCTATCCCTGAGCAGAGAAGTCGGAAAGAAGACTTTGGATTGTTATTGCCAGTTTTATTTCTCTCCTTCACTCACAGTTCTGCTCATTGTTCATAAAAATGTTTTGCAAAAGTTGAATGTTTAAGGGTTTGATCTTGGCATTTGAGATATGAAATACATCTAGGAAAATTTGATTTTTAATGTGCAAGGTCACACATTTAGTTTGTCGTGATATTCTTAAAGTACAAAATATTGAGGTACATTTCTAGAAATCATTTCTCCAACCACTAGGTCTGGCTTCAGTCTGGTGAGATTGTTTTTGGCAAATTATCACTACAGATGATTTCAGTAAATGGGGATGACTGATCCTGTAAGACTGCCCTTGTGTAGAAACCAAACCACAGTTACATCATTTTAGAACCAAACATAATAATGATGATAATAATAACAGTGTTTACTTTTAAAGAAGAAGACCTGTTAACTATCAAAAGGCTTTTGAAAAGACAAACTGTAGCTTGTTTTTAACTATGCCATAAACAACTTTTAATACATTGGATGAATAAAACTAAACATTCAAAGAAAATCAGCATTAGTTTTACAAAAATACAGGCAGTTTGAAGAATGTTTGCTTCCTCAGAATCATGCGTTTATTTGTCTGGCAGACGGTCTCAGAGACGGGGATTCCTGCAGTGGAGATGTGGGCGGCCATCTTTGGCTGCGATGTTGGCATGTCTGCTTCCCCCAAAATCTGTCCATGTGTGAGCAGTGAGATAAAGGCCTTTTCATATCTGTGTGTTTCTGTGTGAGACAGTTTATTTCTGTGTGCGTGTGTTTAACATTATTTTGTTTTTGTTGCTTTTTTGCGTTTTTTATTAGTAATCCTAAATGTAATACTGGAGAGATATCCAAAGACAGCAGAAACAAAATTGTAGACCTCCGCAAGGCTAGAAAGGGCTACGGGCCAATCGCATAGCAGGTTGGTGAAAGTAGATCCACTGTTGGAGCAATTGTTAGAAAATGGAAGAAGTGAAACATGATGTCTATCAATCTACCTTGCACTGGGACTTCATGCACTCTCTCACCTCGTGGGGTCTCAATGATCCTAAGAAAGGTGAGGAATCAGCCTGGAACTACATGGGAGGAGATGGTCAATGACCTGAAAAGAGCTGGGACCACCGTTTCCAAGGTTACTGTAGGTAATACACCAGCACGTCATCATGGCACGGGAGGGTCCCCTGCTTAAACCAGCACATGTCCAGGCCCGTCTTAAGTTTGACCATTTGGATGATCCAGAAGAGTCATGGGAGAAAGTCATGTGATCAGATGAGACCAAAATAGAACTTTAGAAAATAGAACTTTTAGAAATTTTCCAGAAGTCACAATAAAAAAACCAGTCAGCATCGATGTTTATTAGATAAGCAAATATGAGTCGCAGTGCACTGTGTTTGAACAACATACCATTTGAAGAAAAACAGTCTTTTTTATGATCAAAGTCTTCATTATTAGAACATAGTCTTTGTAAAATATGTATTTATGGGTGATGTCATATTTGCCGTTAAAAAAATTAAAAGGAGTGAGTGTGTGTCCGAATCCCCTTAAAATCCAGGGCACCTGATAGTCGTGCACTGTAAAGTCTTTTGGGGGTTTGGAATTAGTAAATGGATTAAGCTGGGTTCGACCTTGACTCAAACATAAAAGACTTCAGACTTGACTTGAATGGCTTGTGAAAAGGAACTTCTTAGTATCTCTGCGCTAAATTTGTACTTTCATGTCCTCCTTATGAATCTTACATTGAATACCTGGGATCAGAAAGATATAAAATGAAAAGAGCCCTGTCTAAACGAAACTTTCACTGCCGGTACCATTATCCATCCTCTACCAAGACATGACACCCCCTTCAGTGCATTAAGGCCTTTTTTGACAGAAGCTAAATAAACCTCACTCTTAATACATTGACACTGCCTTGGATGCAATGCATCAAAAAAGATCTTAAGTGTTACAACTTCTATAGGAGAAAAAAAAAATATGAATGACTACTTTGCTAAAAGAATGCTCACTGATCTTTTAAAAGTGTTAAACATCAGGGGATTCCGCTACCTAATACTTCAAATAAACAAGCAAATGATTAGTTAAGAAGTGCATTATTAAGGAAACATATCTTAAAGACCAAATATTTGTAACTATAAATCTCTGAAGTTGTCTTTTTGTGTAGCTTGAGTTCCACTTGTTTATTTTTATTTTTTATTTTTGACAATTTTATTCTCCTTTCTAAATTAGGTCTTTAACATTTAATTAAAAACTTGAACTCAGATTTTTTTAAATAACTGCTTCACTTTGTCTTTTTTTAATTTAATGTTATCTAAATCTATACATTTTGTTGCTCCATTTCTTTTTTTTAAATCTAATTTCTGGTTCTCTAATTGTTGTCGATGTGTTCTTTGAGCTCCGGTTTTGTTTTGACCCCATAAAACCCTGTGGTGAAGCCAGACTTGGGTGATGTCATTTGTTTCCTCGGTCTCACCTTCACAGTTAGAAAATATGTTCACATGCGTACGGAGACAAATATAGCAGCAGGACCTCTGACATTCACCCACCCAATTTGACCTCTGACCTTCAGTCCGTTTTGACTGGAGTTCATTGGGCTGTCTCGGGTGGGAGGGGTCGTGAGAAGACAATAGGCCCTAACCATCTGGGTGTACTGGCGGTGACCTTAAAGGGCAAGACACCTAATATTGATTTCACAGACACAAAAAAATGTCAAAAATGTAAAAAAACTAAACAAAACAAAAAACTGATAAAATGTATTTATTTTTTTATAAATAATGCAAAATAACAACTTTGTAAAAAACATATAAAGGGGTTAGTACATGTGATTTAAAAAGGACAGTAAATTATCACAAGTACAAGCACTGGATTAAATAAAAGTTGTATATTATTTGAAATAAAAACAATAAAAACTTCCTTAGAATCATTAAAGTAGATGTTATAAAGCTCCATTTCATAAATGTTAAAATAGAACAATTCAATCAACAGATATAACAGACATCAAGTGTTCGTATTACATGAAAAAATCAACCAAAAAAATTGAAATTTGAAAAAAAAAAAAAAGATTATAGTTCAAATAAAATTTTAGTTATGTAAAGACAAAGGGGTATTTAAGTGAGGAGGGGGTGTTAAACTGATGCCCCTTTGTAGACACCGCGTCCTTCCCTTGGCCTTTGTGTGTGGGTGCTACAGCTCTTTACCTCCACCCAAAGAGCTGACTTCCTTGTTTTCTTTGCCACTTACTTTTCCTGTGAATTGATATCTGAGGCAAAATAAACCCAAACATAACCTCTCACCTTTCAAGTCAAATAAACCTCACGCCTCTGTCTGGACTTTGAAGAATAACAAGCTTTACACACGTGCACTAACATCCTTGTTGGGTAATGGCTTGTTCAAGTCATTTGTCTTTTTATTTTGTTTCAAGAATCAATCTGTAAAACTGGATTTATTACATATTAATGCATTTTTGACTCACTATCCAAAAATTATTTCTATCACTGAGGATCGATGCTCAGGATTCTGTTCAGCATATCTCTCTCTTCCACATTGGGATCAGAGGATTTTAATGGAGGAAAGGTCAGAGACTGAACTAAAAAGGTTGAATCCAGATTGTCTCTTCTCTGCCAGTTGGATGGATGTGCAGGATTATATCAAATCTGCTCTGTATTGTTGCATTTTAGTCAAATTACTCCACCTTCATCTATTATAATAGGCACACACGCACCCTCAAAGCATGCTGCTTACTTGCATAATAGATTGAATGTTGTTGTATTGATGCAAATACACAGGTGTTTAATGATAGTCAATGTGAGTTTTGTGCGTTTGTGTTATAAACTAACTGCTGAATCAGCAGAACACCTTTTCCAAGGTTGTGTCATAATAAAATACAACAAAGCAAATATTTTGAAGTTTGACTGTGAAAAACATTTTTAAAATGATACTCTCTTTAGACCTACAAATCCATAATCTGGTGTTCCTAATTTATTGATCCTCATGAATATAATAAGTTATAATAAGTAAGCCTTTCATTCCACGCAATCAAGTAATACATAAAAATAACTACTCTTGACATGGAAAGAAAACTGAGCGTAACGTTTGTGATTTGATTTGTTTTTGACTGTTTTTTTTGTCAATTCACCATAAGAATTAGGGAAAAACACAACAACCTTTTAGGACAGTTTCATGGATTTTTAAATGTTAGAAAAATATATATTTAACTTAATTGGCTGCATTTCATTTGGTGGCATTACTTTACTTTAGTTTTTTTTTACAGATAATGTTGTTACATGGAGCACTAATTTAAAAAGTTGGCTTTCTTGCTTAATGAGAGCCTTTTTTTTTTTTTAGCCATTTAAACATATTAAATGAGTTTTTATTAGCATTTAATTGACTAATTTGAAATAAACCATCTCCTTTATAGAGCCCTGTTTACTGATTCTTTGTTTTTGAAAATCCTTGAAAGTTCTTTCTTTTCTTTCCTCAGTGAGAGTGTATTTTCTGTGCATGCATGTGTGCTTGTTTACTGTAGGCGATGGTATCTGTGTACATTGGATTTTCTGGTGTTTATTCCTGCCGCTGCCTCGACAGCGGGCTGAGATGAATACCCACGGAAAGCCAAATGGAAACCAAAAGGGAGAGCATTTTTTACTCATGCAAATTGTTTTTTTCTCTCTCCTTGTTGGTGGATTTATTCGTAAACGAAAGGAAATCAAACTGCTGCGGCTTTATCTGGGCCTCCCATCATAAGAAGGCATTCTAACCAGACTCTCCTTTGCCTCTCAGTTTGTTTCTGGACCAATACAGAGCCAGCCTGGTTGATGCTATAAGGAGATTACTGCACCCCAAAGTAAGTGCCTGCGCCTGTTTGTATGCATCTACTGTATACATCTAGATCCCCATCCTCTAAATCATGTCCTCCCGTCCCCACTTCTCAATTATAATTAGGCTTTGCGTAAAACCCATATACACATTAATAGCCTGACAGGATTATTATCATGTAATGCTTTAATGCTCATCATACGCAACTAGAATGTGTCGCTGTGATCAGGGTTTCTCTCTTCCCCTCTTTTCCCTTAATCATAAATCCAAGGCGAGTTCTCCCCCTTGGCCTTGCGTTAAGACCCCATGCTGTGACAGCTAAAGCAAATGGAAGGAAAAAAGCAAAGGGCTCCAAGAGACGAGGTTGAGATTCCTATTCATCTTAGGGGAGAGGGGTGCAAGTTAAATAGCGCCGTTAGGCTAGTGAAGGTTATACCCATTTATGACAAAAAGGTGAAAGTGGCACCGGAGAAGAAGAAGAAGGAGATGGCTGGAAACAGTAAGTGGTGTTAGGCTGGAGGGGGGTGACCAGTAATTATGAAGGTGTGGTTAAGACTGGGCAAAATGATGGAGCTTTAATAAAAATAATCAAACCTGTTATTTAAGGTTGCAAACATTTTCAAATTTTGGAGTTTGTCAGTGACTCCAAATGTATTTAAATGATCATCTAAATACTTGGTTAATTCTAGATGAAATATACATATTTTTAAGCAAGAACATCATAGTAAGAAAGAAGTAAATGTTTGAAAATAAAAAAACATGTTTGTTATGATATAACTGGTATTCAAACAAGTGATTGAAATAGTAAAATAATTAACTTATGTAGACATGGTCAGATCCTATTTTTTTTTTTTATTTTAATGTATAAGTTTTTAAATTTCTGCTGCTATTTTACTTAGTGAGAGCGAAATTAAGCCTCTAAACCAGTAGTGGGCAAACTGTTGCTCTGGGGACATATGCGGTCCTATTCAATCTGCACGCCAAATTGGAATAAATTGCATTGATAATCCCTATTAATTAATGTTTTATTTTCCGTGTAATTCTGGTGTCTCCCCATAAATAGTGCACTACAAATACTTTGTCCTTTGTTTAGGTGCAGAAAGTTATTGGTATCTAAAACTTTGTTGACATTCATGTGTCTTTTCCAAGTCGGACAGTCATTCTTCTGATCATTCCAACAGCACATAAATGCAGCATTTCTCTAAGTGTGCATTTTTCTTTGAGGAACATCAACCCATTTGGTGCATCTGGCTCTAAAATGAGAACAAAAACCAAGGTTTTGACAGAAATACATATACTATTTTTTCATCAAAATTAAAGCATGTTTTTGTTCAGATTCCATATTATTTCTTTATCTGATGAGTTGAGTTACCAAACCCTCCATGCATCTGCTCCTGGTCCTGTCTTTCTGTCAAATTTTAGAACCCTTTGAGCCCCACAAGTGCTAAAGTTTTCCCACCTTGTGCTAAACTGTCCTTGGTTTAAATATTTTTTTGGGGAAAAAAAACAGCATTATAATAAAAAAGATGTTCAAGTAAAAGTGCTCAGTTCTGCTTTATCAACCTGAAAGTAGATAACCACACTCTAAAGCCTGCATCAATAACATGGATTCTCAGATGGTCTACTAACTTGTTTTGGTTGAAAAATAACATTTATTTAAGCAAGGTTTTTGTGAGGAATCCAACACTAAATCATTTGAAATAAGTTATGTTTGTAAAGTCTATTTGGAAATGCGATTTTAATTCAACATTTTTAATCATAGCGTTCATTGTTTCATGGATGTCATGATAATATTTTTATTTTTGCAGAGATAGACCTGATGTATTTGAGTGTCTATTTGTGCAAAGGTAACCATAGCAACTGTACATTTTTCTTAATATTTAACTTGGTTTTCTGTGACCTGTTGTAAAAGGCAAATCATGTAAGTAGAGACGGAAATTAAAGCCAAACGATGAAAAATATTATTTGTTAGTGCTGCGTTCTTCTCTTTGTCAAATGCGACTCGCCTGTTTAGCTTTCATTTCAAACAGCAACATGTGCAGCAGCACCTGCAGCCTGACTTAAGTGTCCGAGCAGAAGCTGCCGTGGCTTAACGCCGAAAGCTGTCAAATGACGGACACGACATCTGGCTGTTGTTTTACAGCTGCGCTTTAAGTCTCTTCGTGCCGCTCCCTTTAATCCAGCGGAGATAATTCAGGGGCTAATATGATTTGAGCGTCGGCCATCAGACTGTTGCTGCCACAACATGCTTTGGCAAATATCTAATAATTTACTAAGCTGATTAAACAATTAACAAAGCAATTGCTTCTCCCATCTAATGGCACTAATTTGTTGCTTCTGACAAAGGTGGTCCATCCATTGGGTTGGACCCCCTTAATCAGCTGATTAGCGCTGAAAGGAATTTGTCTTTTTGTGGGGTTTTACTTAATTAATTTTTTCTTTTAGACAGGGAGCATGGTTCAGGAGAAAAATGCATCTGGTTACAAAGATGAAAAACTATCTGTCAAGCTGAGTGATCCTGCGGTTTTTGCTGCCTTTGTGTTCTTTAAACCCGAATGCTTGTTTACAGTTTGTCCCGAAATCTAAGCATGCTTCTTTGCTTCATTCGGCTAAAACAAAAAGAACGCTATTAATGTGAAATAAAGAAATGACAGCTGAAGAATTTCAAAAAAATCTTTGAACCTTTCGGTAATCCTCTTACTGTTTTCAGGATGCCTCAAATGCACCCACATTATGTACACGCTTGTGACGTCTTTTTCACACAAATAAGTCACCTATTTTAATTCTCAAATTCGCATTTGAATATCGGATTGGTGAAGATTTAACTTTCTTTCCAATTTCTTATTTAAGGGGCAGAAAATAGCTTTTGTGTGTGTGAAAACTTATCCAAGAATGTCCTGTTTGCTTTTTCTTTTTGCTTGTCAGGGTACAGCGTTGGTTTTCGCCCCTCTGCGAAGTGAAACTCTGAGCCTGTTTTGTGAGCTGGCGCAGCAGGCTGGACTGTGTGTGTCTCAGCACCAGCAGTATGATGCTCAGGTCTGGGATGTTCACCTCAAGGTAAGAAACGGTGGCAACATCCTCATCCACATTTTCTTACGTTTATTTTGAAAACAAAATAAAGATTTTTAAAAATGTTCTAAGTGTTTATCATGACACACGTTTGCAGTTTTAGCTCAGAGTTGTATTTAATTTTTATTTTGATTTTGATATGCTCCAGCAACTCCTTTTAGAAATGATAGAAATGTCTGAATATTTCTCTGTTCTTTTCGAAATTTGTGATTTTAGGAAGCAAAAAATTTTGCCGTGTTGCTTAGAATATGGATGTGCTGGCAGGTAAACCTTAGTCCATTTAAGGAAATACTTGTTCATTAAAGATATATTCAGAAACCTAAATCACAAAGTACTTTTTCTGATGGGGAGCTCTTACCTATTTGCTTACCAGCAGGAGGTCCCTTTTTCACTATGTAATTTATTCATTTTTATAGAAACGGGCGAAATCTTTTCCCTCTTAAAAAAAATAAATAAGCAAGCACAGTCCAGGTTAAGTAACATGCACTCGTACGATGTTGTTAGAAGACACATTGGAGCAAAAAAGCAATCTTTCTTAACTTGCTACTGTGAGAAGAGGAGAGTGAAGAGAAAGAAATGCACACAAGTAGACTGTGTTAAAAGAAGTGGTGTCCAGCTGTTAACTCCATTACACACATGGCTCCAGAAGAACAGGACAGCAAGGAGTGAACAAAATTGGTGCACCTGCACTGGTGAGAGAATTGGGCAGACTGACCGTTAAAGTGCCTGTTAAAGTGGCCCCGACGTCACAGAGGAAATAGAATGGCTCTGTCTCCTTCTTTAGCTAAAATAGCTGTGCAGAATGGCCCACGCATCAGAAATCAGATTAAATTATTTAGGACAGAACTGTGGCAACATTTAAGTTTCTGCGGGTTTTAATCAATAGGGACGCCTCAGCTTGACTTTATTCTGACTTCACCCAACAGGATCCACCTTCAGCTGTCATGAAGGATTAGATCTAGAATAGGGGTCTGCAACCTGCGGCTTTTTGGCTTTAAAGGAAATGCTAACAATTTCAATAATTAATAATAACTGACTTTGCAGGTTAGGTTAGGGTGTTAGGTTTCAGTCAGTAAGAAACTGGACCAGCGTTAAAGGTTGTAGACCCCTGATCTTTAGTTTTAGTAGTTTGATTAAAGAGAATTGATTGGTCCTCTGTTCACTCAGAAAAAGGCATTTCTCCCTCTAAATAATGAATGTATAAAAAGTGTATTTTATTTCCCTCCAGCCACAAACTGAAGTGGGCTGTCAGACCATGCGTACTTTTGAAATGGACTCTTCTTTTTCGGTGGCAAACACACAGATACACTCACACTGGTTTTGGATCCAAATGTGTGTGGATATCAGTGTAAGCTGAAGAGCTCCCTCACATCCAAATGTGATTAAGTCTCCTCTGCTTATCTTCTGATGAACACTCTGAACAGTCTCTGTGCAGGAGCTGTTCAGTCTGTGTGCAAGTGTAAGCTGCCTGACGGTCTGAACTGAACACACACACACTGTGAACACAACTAAGAAACAAGCTATATCCCAGTTCTACACAAACCAGACATCACTCAGACACCATATTGGCTTGACATAACACACACTCCACACACCACATGATGATATCACAGGGAAACATACACTACCTTGGTGCACACGCACATGCACGTCCAAATGAGCAGCTGCTGCTCATTTGCACAGCAGACTAGCTTTCTTCAGCCATATTTATGTTCAACCAGAGAAAATGCATCCCAGACAAGGACTGAAGTTTCACTTTGTGGCCTCAAATAATCAAAGCAGATGCATATACAATTTTTAGAGAAAATGTTTACTGAAAAATCAGTTTTTTAAACTGTTCTTTATACATGTTTTGCAGAGTTTGACAGTAAAGAAGTGAGAAATCAGCTTTTTTTTTTTTTCTTCAAAAAAGGTCTGAAAGAAAATAAATGTATATTCATTGCTGATTTTATTTTAAACATTTTCCATTTAGAAATAAATATTTACTCTTTTATCACATGCTTCTTTGTCTTTCAGCAGTTAAATCAAACTGATAAGAAGATTTTTTTAGGAATCTGTTGCTGTAAAGGCACAATAAAGTTAGATTTTCAGGATTTTGTGGTTTATTCTTTCAAATGTTCTCAAAAACTATTAGAGCCTTATTAAAAGCTTTTGGTAAAACATTGACATGGTTTCGTTTTTGAGTTTACCGAAAGGTGACCCAGGCGTTTCATCAAGTCAGCTCCAAAATCTTGTGAGTAGGGAGGTTTAAAACAACATTCTTCAATAATAGCACAATCCAAACATCCTCAAAAAGTTGCAGGAACATTATCTTTTTGTGAAAAGTCTTCCATATTCTGAGGCCTGAGATTATCCTGGAAACCTTTCCCAAATATTACAGCAAGGCTGGTCTTCCTTTGTTTTATGTACTATTGTGGGAATGTTTAACAAAGGAACTCTTAATGTACACAAAAACTGTCTGAAAAATATTAAACATAAAAAAAATGTACTTTTTATTTTTCAATCGGACACTTTTAATTTACTACTGCAAATGTATTTGCTTTTAATTGTAACTTTTCCTATTTTCTAACATTTTAGTCCTGCTGAATTTGTTTGAAACCTTGAAGATGAACTTTGATGAACATTGAGATTTTTAATCTTTTAAAATCACAACTGTGATTGAGAAACCATAACTGCCAGAGGAGCTCCTTACTGTCGACCAAAGAATGAAAAAAGACAAAGTATTTTTAAGGCAATAAAATAAAGAGTTACTTTCATTGTCTCATTGCTGTTATCTATTCCATCTAGTACTGCTGATGTTGTAATCACCCCTGGACTCTGTAATTATGATGAGTTTTGTGTCAGTACCAGGTCTTTTTTATTCCGAAACGCACAACCAGCCAGGATGTTTGCTGTAAATGTATTTGTGTGTAGGCCAGAATATGGAGGGGTGTTTTTTTTTTTTCTTCACTTTTAACACTCGTTTTTGCAAACCCGAAGCTCTGCGCTGCAGTTTTGCAAACAAACACACTTTCTTTGCTCTTTGACATAAACTCACTCAAGGGACCGGTGACAGCAGGCGGACCGGTGCGCAGTGGCAGTGTGTCTTAAGATCCATGTGCATTTGTGTGAGCGTGTGAGATTGTGGGTGTAGGGAGTGTGCTGGGGCGGGCAGACAGGGCCAGCGCGTTATCCTCTTATCCCCACTGTTGTGGAATAGAGAGGCAAGCAGCTGGAGGGACTGCAAGCAGCCTGATAATGCCCGCACTATTTTCTAACCCGCCATCTTAATCTTGTTACTCAAATGGTTGTGAAGAGAGTCATGAATTTTAATTTTTGTCAAACACACACACACATACACACCGGCTCACGTGTTCATCTCCTGTCTCTCCCACATGCATAACTAGTAACCCCTCTGTGCGCTAACTCCCCTCCCTGTCTCAGTTTCTCCCCCTTTTTCTTGTTTCTTCCTTTCCTCTACTTTCCTGTATACTCCCATTTCCTACATGACAATCCACTTCTCTATTTAGTCAAGCCTGTCCGTCAATCCTTTCCTCTACTCATCTGTCCATCCATCCAGTCCCTCATTCTCCGTTTCCTAATCCTGGTGAGAAGGAAACCGGACAGGCGACTCATCTGTGCCTCTCTTGTCTCAGGGCCCCCTCTTTCACCTTTATTTTTTTCTTAAGGGGCAAAAAGGGAAGTGACAGAATCTGAGGTGAAAGTTGCAATAAAATAAATGATTTGCACCTTGAAGAGGGGACCAAAAAAAAAAAAAAGATTTATGTGGGGGGGTGGGGGTGGGGGCAGGTTGAGAGCCGATTTAGTCAGCCACCCATGAAGCTGATTAGGCAGCCTGCGATCAGGAGGAACAGCTTTGCTTGTTAAACTTTTCACCTCTGCAAGCTCTCAGCCCTCGCTGTGGAAGGCCCCCCTCTTTTTCCCCTCCTCTGTCCCTTCTTATTTATCCTTCCATCCCTGCTATCACTTCCTTCTTTCCTTCCTTCCTTCGGCTTGGTAGATTTTAAATGCGAATGCTGGCCACAATCCCTTTAGCGGGCTTAGCACAGGGGAAAGGAAGTTGTCCTTCAGCGCATTGCCACTCCCCCAGGTTGCCTTCCTTTTGCTCTTTTTTGCCATCCTCTCACTTCTTCTCTCTGTCT
>BSAI01000096.1:4021255-4109168 GCA_036245035.1 Adrianichthys oophorus | reverse complement strand
TCCTTTTGCTCTTTTTTGCCATCCTCTCACTTCTTCTCTCTGTCTTTCTCTCCGGGTGCAGGAGGTTCTATAACCGGTCGGTGCCTGGAGGGATGGCTATAGCAAGATAGCATGCATAAAGACAGTAGGGGAAAGGAGGAGAGACCAAAAGAAGTAAAAGAGAGGCCAGCGGGGTGTTCATGTTCAACAAAGGGAAGTGGTTAGAAAAAAAGACAAAGAGAGATGGTGTGATGATGTAATGCTTTTGTGGGACATGGTTGTGGTAGGGAGGTTTGATGAGGCGTGAGAGAGGGCATGACAGAGAGAAGGTGATCAAACTTCAGGCTTAAGACATGATTTCAATCTGCAAACAATACTACACATGCAAACAAACTAAACACAATATTTGTCACGGACAAGCCCCCAAATTTTCAGCCTCGCAATAGCTGCCAATTTGACTGGAGATCATGTCATCAAAACCCTACCTCTATGAAAAAGCAAGATGACCATACTTGTCTTATAGTCATCAATGGTCACTGCACAACAAACAACCACAGTGTCAGTGACACACACAGTGGTGCCAGTGTCTTTAAAGTTGCTATGCTTGACACCCAGTAGAATTTGGTTGATGCAGTCAACACTGTAACACTTGAGTCAACACTTGAGGCACTGTATTTCCACCAGGTTTATGCAACATTTTTGTAAACTAAAGAGGGGATTTCAATCTTTGGAAACAAACCCAGCAGAAATTACAGATAAACAAAAAGTCACGGACAAACCCCCAAGTTTTCAACCTCTCAAAAGCTGCAAAGTTGACTGGAAAACAATGTCATCAAACTCCTACCTCTATGAAAAAGCAAGGTAAATATACTTGTCTTATCGTCATCTTTGGTTGGTACACACCACTACAGCCTCACTACAACAACCAACCTCAGTGTCAGCGACGCACACGGTGGTAGTTGCTCGGTTTGAGGGATTTGGTTGATACAGTCAGTTCTGTAACATTGTGTATGTTTCCACCAGGTTGATGTAACATTTTTGCACTTAAAAGCCTGGTGATCCATTTCCACTTACTTTTACACAACCTAACCAGGGAGGTGACAATGTTGTTTTTTGTCTAAAACCACAATCTTCCTGTAGTTAAATTCATTTCTAACAGTATGAATTATTTTTTGGATTTTAGGTCTGTAAAAAAGTTTTACATCAATGCTGATGATACTAAAGCTGTATTTAATGAGTCTTTTAAGGAATACATGGAAAAAAAAATTCTGGGAAGGGAGAAAGCCAGAGAACAATATTAATGAATTCCAGTTCTTCGTGACCACTTTACTATTCAGACAGGCATTTATTATAGTGAAGTGAATACAATAGGGAAACGTTAGTACTTGTTTTAAAGTTTTCACAATACATTCACTAATGCTACTTTAAACCTTTCAGTTTATTTTTTAAGTGAAAAAGTCCAAAACTAGGCAAATTAAACATTTTAAGCGAATTTTATACGTTTTTCCAAGATACCAATCTCCTCACACTTTGCAAAGCTACATACTACATCATTAGGAGTATATCTGTTTCTATTGTATTCATATTTATGACCAGCTTTGTGCAAGTTACTTTCAAACTGTTATAAGCTATAGATTACTTGCTATAGTTGTTCAAAAGTAATCCCATAATTTACAAAATTACTGCCTCAGGTATGCAATATGTTATCTAACTCCTAAATTAAAGGTACTTTCCCGATGATAACTGCAAAAGTAGAACATATTCTAAAGTGACATGGTGCTGCAAAATATTTAACATTCAGATGAGGAGTGATACAGTCTCATAATGACTTCAAATAATATGGTTTAGTATGCGAAGTGAAAGAGGAAGTGAAAGTTAAAGAACAGGAGGCACAATTGGGGGACTAACCCTCAGCTTTGGCCATAACAATGAAACTATGAGCTATTTAAATGTATTATGTGGATAAAGAAAGAAAAGTAGTATGTTACAGTAATACAATACTTTAGTGACCACTCCCAAAACAAATGTCTCAAAGACTTTTTTTTTTTTTTTTACAATACTAGTTTTTGTTCCATTACATTAGGATTTTTTTTTTTTTAAATTAGGGCACATTTCTTTGAAACCTTTGAAAAGTTACATTCAGAAGTCACAACTACAGAAACATCTATATCTTAGACTCATCTCAGCTAATTTAAAATTATTTTATGTTTAGTTTTATCAACTAAGTTATAAGCTACACTCTTTTGCTTGATGATATGTTGCTTGTTGCGTTGCTGGAGACATTCCCTGATGTTAAAGGAGCAAAGTTATTATCTCAATGAAAACCTACAGACTAATAAGCTCTGCTTAATGAAGGGGAGAATGAGTAAATATTTTATATTTTGAGTAAGTGGAGTTTCAGGACAGAACTTTAAAATAGTTTGCACATCATTGACATGGTGCTGATGTGAGTGGAGTTAAGGTCAGTCCCAGTTGCTGTTTGTTGTGAAGAGTACTTCTCACATACACATGCAGACCTATGTGTAGATCCACTGAACTCACTTTCCTAAGCCTCTGATCATTTGCGGAGACTTAAATGACTCATTAGCTGGTGCCTCTCCAAGCTGCCAACTGTGCTGGACAGTGGGCACCGCATGCCACCCCCATAGCTGCGAGTGTGCTTGTGCATTCGGAAGAATTAACATTGCTATTTAAACAACACCTGCTCACTTTATGATACTTAAAGCATCTAATACATTTTCTAGAGATTTGTTTCATAGATACTTTTTTATTTAAAACAAGGTACAATGCACAAAAGAACATTGATCACATGAAATGTGAAAAGATGTGCCAAGTTATTGCACCATTACTAATTTCGGCCTGTAAATCAGAATTGCATTATCTGATGTTATAAGGTTATAAGGAGCCTTCAATATAGATTTAAACTTTCTTTTTGTTCTTGTTTTATGTCTTTCAGATGCAAAGAGAAGGGAAACAAGTGTATGATGAGAACATCCACTATCCTCTCCTCCTCATCTTAACCAAAGGACCTCAACCTGTTAGCCATTCTCAGTAAACCAAAACAAATGTGCCCTCATCTATTTACACTTCTCAACACGGTCTTTGTTTTATCTTGAAGGGAATTTATTTCACCGTTTGCTCACATGCTCAGAAAAAGCACAGCCAGTCCAGAATTTTAGCATCACAAGCTTTACTCATTGCATGTCCAGGAACTGAAACCACACTGACAATCAGTCATCTGGCCTCTCAGCCGGTTAATCAGTGTTCTGCTGGGCTTTCAGTGACATCACCCTATATGTTTTGTATATGATCTAACTTTTTTGTTGGGTTCTTTGCACTGAAGTGGTCATTTTTTTTTCACACTGAGTGCGGAGCAGCTTTCCACTTTTACTTTAAAGCTGCTCTTTCATCCCTTTAGAGGTCAGTCGTAATAACTTCATGTGTGCATCACACACAACAGTGCATTAACACACGAAGGTTCTTTGTTACTGAAGAGCATTTGTTGCCTCAGAGTTCATTGAATGCAGTTGAACAGAATTCACATTCAGGAGTGTCAGGTCACGATGTCGTAGTCATCCAGTCGCCATCAACACCAGACCGTTCAGATGCTGTGGAGATGACTTAGTGTCAGACTTAGTGTTTTACATTTATTGACCCAATACTGTGGAATCTGTTGGGAAGAAATCCGTGTTTTTATTTTTGACTGTGCGTGAATCCAGAAACTCCACATTGAGCTTTCACACATATGAGATGAAACAACTCTCACAAACACATATTTTGGAATCATCATATCTAAATTTGATCATTGAATTTACTTATGAAGCGAATCATTTTTCTAATGTGTTCTCAGGTGTCCTCTCGTTCAATTATAAACACTAATCGTTTGTACACTAAAAGTGTGTATTTCACTGTGATCCATGGCTGTACATCAGCAAGAAGCTATGCAGTATCTCCCTGTGGCTGCTCTCATATTCCAAAATAGTTCACCTTTAGAAATGACTGTAATTGATGATAAGCTCCACTGTCCTATGAGTCTAAAATGCATTTTTTTTTCATCAGTAGCTTATTAACATAGACCCTTTTGAAAGATGTGCTGCATTTGAAATTTTGGGATACATGAACACTGTGACTGTGTGCAGTGGCATCATCTGCGTCAACACAAGTGGTATAGCATTTAAGTATTGCATTAAATCACGGTGGCATCCTTAAACTGCTATGATGTCACTTTTTTAGCCACCCCTTGTCACTGTGACAACAGCCAGTCGAGATGTACCTGACGGTGATTGTCGGGTATTTATGTGGATCTGATCTGTCATCAGTATGGGAAATCAGAACAGTTGACTCTCAGCTAATGTGGTTTTACTGAATTATACACTTTTGACATTTGATTTGTTGGCCATTTCAACACTAATTAGATTAATTTAGCTTTTATAGCAAAAAAGGACAAAATTCTATAATTTGATAAACACCGTCAAAGTTTAACAGGCCGAATCATTTATTTATTTTACAAATAATAGATGTTGAATTCAGTTGTTGTGGGATATCTTTATGCCTTCCTTAATTCAGGGATGTGAAAAGTGCAACAGTGAAAACACAGAGGAGTAACTTCAAAAATGTTATTTATCCAGGTTAGTGTGGATGTGGCGGCTCCGAGTGAGTCCCTTTGATCAGTTTTCTAAAACCAGTTGCATTGTGGGGGTGCGTTATGTTGATTGGTTAGTTGTGTCTTAATGAAAACAAAAAAAGAAAATCTGCTGTAGAATTGGCTTCTTTTCCTCTGAATTTTGTTAATTAGAAGATGTGCTGTTTTATTGACAGTTCTTGACTTGTTTCATTTTACCAAAAAGCCTGAACGGTTGACTCTGCTGTTGGGAAATGTTTAAAAGATGCTCAGTAATGATTATTATATTTCTCTGGAATAAGAATGCTGTTTGATCTAGTTGTGAAAAACTGTGCTACACATTGATCAATGCTTTCAGATGTAATAAAGTTTTTTTTCTCAGACCCAGATCGTCAGTGGTTTGTATTTCAAGCACAATGGCCTCATGCAGGCTGAGCTGCCTCCAGACAAGGTAACACACACACACATACACACACACACACACACATATATATGCCCGCACATATACACACATATCAAACCCAGTCCACTGTGCACCCCTCCACAGGAAGAACAGAGAGGGAGATAAAGGAGGGAGGGAAAGCAGTACACAGCAGCTAATCCTGCAGGCTCACTCTTCTGTTTATCCGTCAGAAGAAGGGAGCGGGAGCTGCTATGAGGGGGAACCTGGGAGGCCTCCTGATCTGTCTTTTGATATTTTAAAGAGGTCTGTTCTCTCCTCCCCAACATTCTGCTGAAGAGGAAGAGATGGAAAGAGCCACAGACAGACAAAGGGAGAAAGATAGAGGCTGAAAAAGACAAGAGAAGGAGGAAAACAGAAATGGTACTAGACTTTCTGAAAATCTGGAGGGAATGGTGGAATATGTCCGCTGGAAATGAGTGGGGAACCAGATCGAAGCAGGAAAAAGCTTCAGACATGAAATAAAAGTAGCTGACTGAGAGACAGAGATTGACCGGCCAAGTGTATGATCGAACAGAGAAAAAGAGAGACAGAGTGCTCCCAGCTCGACACAAGGGCCCCATTAACTTGACCACTTGCCCTTTGCACACAAAGGCAGGCACAACCCACTGCCCCTCCCACCCAATTATCCACGATTAGGCTCAGTGCACTGTGTCAAGATGGAGAGGGAAGGAAAAGAGGAGAGGGGAGAAAGGCGAAGGGGGCCGAGAGAATGAGAGGAAAAAGAAGCTAAGAAAGAAGGAAAGAAAGTGACAGTTTGGGAATTAAGCATGGAGCACCCATCATAAAAAGCTGTCATGGAAGCCAGAGCGGGACTGTTCAAAATGCACAACATCAATATTCAGTTAATCTGAGTTTAAATTGAAGAGGCTGCTGTCCAGCAAGTTGAATCGCAACTTTTTTATGGGAAAAAGAGAAACGTATTTAAAATGTGAAAAAAACGAACCATTTAAAAAGAAATCCTCTCCTGCTGTACACAAATACAGGAATAAGTAACACCAGTTTTAAAACAACATTTTTAATTTTATTCTAATACTCATTCCTTTTCTTCTTTTGATTACTATTAACTACATTTTTTGCTTTTTGGCAGTGCAACTTTTGTTTGTCATGTACCTAAAAGAATTTATTTTTTCTGTCAGAAATATTATTATTAAATATTATTTATGCATTAATTTAAATGTGTATTCTAAAAACTTCTAGTCCTAAATTCAAGTACTAAGAGCCTCTACGGTACAGTATAATGACCTTTTGCCTCTTTTGTGAGGTGGCATTTAAAGCCTTGGTTTGGCAACATGTTTCTGAACATAATCTGCTCCTATCTGAGTAGTTATGTTTGAATTATTTTTCCTTCATTTCAAGTTACATCTTTCTGTATCTAAGCGTTGAAATCCCTCTTGGTTTGACTTTTGTTTGACTGCATTGCCACTGTTGATGTATTTGAGATTCTGCTGCTAACAGTCAAAAAGTCCTGCAATCAGAGAAACCAGAAAGTTGCTTTAAAGTTGACGTGGGACTTCAAAATGTCCCTCAAAGGCCACCGGTCTTCATAGAACACGAGAAGTTCAGAGCAAAACAAAAAAGCTTATAGCTGCAGGAAATAATTTTGATCAAAAGCAATATGAGCTTTGAGGCTGCTTAGGCCAGAATGTGGTTGTAATGATGGTAAGTAAGTAAGGCCTTAACGTTACTTCAACTTCTGAACTTATGCACCAAAATAAAAAGATATCAAATGTAATAATTTAGGGAATTAAAAAAATGAATCTGTGCTTATACTTTGTCATATTTTTTACTTGTGACTTGTTGTTGCTTCATACTGCTCAGATAAACTCAAAGCAAGTGGTAAGAGCATCATCTCCCACTGCGTTTCTTCTGCTTCATGACTCCGTAGGTCTCAGTGAGGATGACTGCTTCAGGTGACTGGTTGACTGACCTTTTGCCCTGAGTTTCCACGCACTGCTTCCCTGTTCAGAATAATTTGTGGGATTCCTTGAGTTTCTTTAAAATACTGATTGGAAGACTCCATTTGCTGGAAGCCATAATGCTATCTTAATGTATACGCTTTTTTTCAAGAAAAGACGCTGGACCTTATAATCTGGAGCACCTTACGAGCATTTGAGCAAACATTTTTAGACTGAAGATCCTAAACCAGGCGTGCCCACGTGTTATAAATTCATAATTTCAGATCTTCATATGCGTGTGCTTACACAGACTTATTAGGAAAAGAACACTTTAAAGTCAATCTGACAATGACTTTGAATTAAATTGATAAAATAATGTAAGATTACAACATGATTTTTTTTCCCTCAGCAGCTTGTTGAATTGGACCCCTGTGTTTGTAGTTGTCATGTCAACAGCGCCGCAGCGCAGCGGTCCTTCTATGTTCTGTTCAACCTCAGGCCGGTCCACAGTAGCAGCTACATCCCCTGTTAGGGGTCTGACACTGAACGCTGCATGTTTGTGTCATCAAACTTTCCGCAGTTTGTTACAGAAACTTTTTGTCAGGTGGTGCGGCAGACTTTCGGGGGGGCACGGTGGGCTTCCACACAAGCATTAGCCGTCTCCAGATATCTGGACGCAGAGATTGTGTCTCACAACATGGTCTCTACCCCCCCACCATCTGTTTTTCAAAATCTTTCAAGCACCCCCCCCCCCTCAAGGCAATTTAAGGAGGGCTTTTTAAGCGATCCACTCCTTATTGGTGGTGGAGTCACTCAGCTTTTTCAGCTCAGGTCTGCTTCCTGCCTCCCCCCCCGTTCTCCCCCCTTTCTCCTCTTTATTTTTAAAGGGCTTTTTCTGCCCTCAGTTCAGACTTCCAAAATG
Organism: Adrianichthys oophorus; assembly: GCA_036245035.1. Taxonomy (NCBI): domain Eukaryota; kingdom Metazoa; phylum Chordata; class Actinopteri; order Beloniformes; family Adrianichthyidae; genus Adrianichthys; species Adrianichthys oophorus. The sequence continues at coordinate 4,101,288 of BSAI01000096.1, read as the reverse complement.
GCTTTTTGATCCGCTTGTTTGTGCTCATAAAGTGGAACGCGCCAAAATCCATCCATCTATCCATCTTTTTCATTTTCAGGGTCGTGGGAGAGTGTTCGCTGTCCTCAGGCAGGAGAGGGGAACTTCATCCTGGCCAGGTCACCTGTTCATCACAGGGCTGCGGCAGTCCATGAGAGCATTTTATGTATTTTATTTGGAAAACCATCCAGCATGGCCGAATCTGACTGACTCCCAGATACCCTTGCCTGCCTGATTCCGGCCTTGACAACAATCATTTATTCCACAACAGGAGAATTGTTTTTTTCTGAAGCTTGACTGCGGTTCTCCTCCTCTACCTGCTCAGCCTTCCCATCTTTAATACCCATTAAAACTCTCCATCTGGATATGCAGGAGGCTAAGTTCAACGACTGAATTATTAGCTGACTAACTGGAGGGAGCGGAGGTCAGCCTGGAGGCTGGCAATCTACACACACATGCAATTTCTCAGTGATGCTTACACATGAGCTTATAGCAATTGGCTGCTAATTGAAGGGGCTGTGCTGTTGACGAAAGCACTCAACTCTTCGCTGATTAGGTCAGGCAGGGTGGAAGACAGACACAAACGGAAAAAAGAAGAACGCAGGCTCTAGGACATACAAGATGAAACAAGTGGTTTGTGTTGGTTAAGAGTCCTTCCTCTAAATGTCGACCATCTCTTTCAGCTATGTTTACCCTTCACAGTGGGAGGAGACTTATAATATAAATATATATATATATATATTCCATATAAATTCCAGCCTTTTATGATTGTTTTAGTGCAATTTTCTCAACTTTTATGCTTTTTTAAATTTCTGATGAAAATGTATAAAACCAGATTTTTAATTGACAGATTCTAAAATATGACTGACTTTTGTTTTCACAACACTTTTATTCAGTAGATCTAAATGGGAAAAACTGCACCTTTGATGTTTTTGCTGTAAAAAATACAATACCAAATCTGGATGTGTACCTTTAGGAATTTATTTCATTAATGGAGTTTGTATTCCCCTATTCCCCCCCTCCACATTTGCGCGAGAACCACCTGCCTTCATCCTATATGGCGCTGGTCTCCAGGGAAACGGTTCTAACCTGACGACCCATGTTCCTGTGGGCCAGGGGCCATTAAGGGCCAGTCAACGAGCCTCTCTTCCTGCTACAAGTGGTGCTGGCAGGATGGAGAGGGCCCTTGTCTCTGCTTTGAAGGTCAATGAGGCCGCAGACCGGCACTCAGCCACTGACTCTTAGCCCCATTACACACCCCCCACCAAGCTCTTCTCCAAAGCTAAAAAATGCTAAATTCAGTTTTAAGAAGGAGTTTTTTTAAACTGCATGCAGATATGAGCGCTGAGTCCCCGACTTCAGGGACAGGACGGCAAATTGAAGGTTTTCTTGGCATAGAAATTAAAAAGAAAAAGTCATTTTTTTCACCACAATGGTCTTCTGCTGCCCATAGGGTGGCATGCACCTGTTCTCCACCGTTTCGTGGCTCTCCTGTGTTGGGGGAGGAATTACTCCAGAAGCCACTTGTGTTCCTTCTCCGGGGAAAATGTATATAGATTATGTCCACACTAATCCCCTTGCCACAAAAAAGGCATTTAGCTTCAAAACTGCAGTTGTGTGTCAATAACTAACTCACCAAAACTCATACATGTTTCCCTTTTAGTTTATGAGGACATCGGTGCAAATAACCTTTAGCTGACAGGTCTTTGCTCCTGTTTGACTTAATAGAAGTGATAATATTTTACATTAAAAAAATCTATTAAATCTCTTCATCTCAATTTTTCCAAGTGCAAGTTTAATTTGCACAAGTGCAGCCACTTTCAGCATCTTCAGAGCTTCAGTGTTTACTGCAAAGGGAAACTTCTGTTTCTGCTGGATTCCAGCCTCTGGCCCTGGCACTGACATTTCTAACGCGAGTCTGCAACACTAGCCTTAAGTTTTTTGTTTTTTTTTGGCTTCAATAGATTGAGTTGAGTGTGTCCTACAGCTATTTGATTCCTCCAACAAAATATTGGCACGTGTCAGAAGAGGCAGCTTGCTGCTGCTCCCACGTGTGAATACACACATTCTCTTTTGTCTGTGGTTACCTGCACTCTCTTCACCGGAGCCCAGTCTCACCTGAATCTCCGCCATGAAAGACTTGTGAGCCATTTGTCTGAAGTACAGTTTGTGCTCTTTGGTGCCAGCTGATTCAAATGAGTGGCCAGCTGTTGAGCACTTTACTTACTGCGGGCTTGATTGGCCTGCAGCTTGTCTGTGCTAGCAAGCCTTTATAGAGCAGCTACGGCGCCAACTTTGGCTCTCCTACGTGTTCAGAGAATGATGCAGACAGAAGCCAAATGGATCTGTTTATAAGCTTTTCCTGCACTAATAACACATGGAGTCAAAAAATATGATGTGATGGGATGAAATATTGATGATCTAAACTCTCAAATGTGTGACCATTGTCTTATCCTCTCATAGTGCAGCTGAATACCTTCTGCCTCTTGTTCACCTCTGAGACTCTGATCTTTTGATCTGAACTGAACTTATCTGAACTTTTTTTTAGTGCGCTGAGACACAAAAGAAATACTTTAGAAACAGAAGGAATCGACACGATGAAAGGGACTGTAGTGATGAAGACAAAGAATCATAAACCACACAATTGAGATAATGAGATCTTACTCAGTGGTGAAGACAAAAACTACAATGCTTTGATAAATAATCAGAGAATGGAAATATCAGAAACAAATGTTCATTTTGCAATTGCAACAGTCAATAAATGTCAATAAGCTCATTAAAAACTGCGTGACAAAGCTCCATACCTCCCATCACTGAGACGATTTCATCCACAACAATAATAGTTTTCATTTGTTGCTGTACATTTGCAGATCAGAGAACATATTCTCCTCTTTACAAAACAATGCAAGTGTTAACTTCCATCATTTCAACTGTGTTTAAATGTCTCCATTTGCGTGACTGTGCCATTGTATTGCTGTGTGTCCCCCACAGCGTTTTCATGCTATAACATTGCCATGCTAGCTTAGAGTCATGCAGCTTTCTGTTGTGCACTGCGAACTCACACGGCTCTATTAATTAGCTGTTTGATGCTGTTAATTGGGCTCCCACTGCTGCACTAATTGATAACGCCATTGCCATTGACAACACGAGGCACAAACAGAGACGAGTCTCTTGCCGACAACCTATTCAAGCTCCAGAAGGGGAATGCGGCCGGGAGGAAGTGAAGGATGAGAAGCGGAAATAGAGACAAAAAGAGATGAGATGGGGGAGATGTCAGATTTCATGTTTTACAATGCAACGTCCCAAACTTATTCTACATGCTGATTACTGTTTTGGTATTCACTATTTGCGTAACTCTTGCAAACAACAGTTTGTGTTTAGGTTTCCATTGGATGAAAATGTAAATGCAATCTCATGTGTCAACACCTGGTAATAGCAATATCATCTTCCCATTGCGCTGCGATCTGCATAGCCCCACACCCCCCTCAGCTCTCTGATGGCACTGTTCAGCTATTCATTGAAATGTCTGTCATCATATATAGTATGTGTTTTTACCTGTCACCGTCTGAGCCTCTAAGATGCCAATGCAATGCTGAGCTTTGTTGAGATTCAAAACAATATATGAGTGGACGCTCTGGGAAAATTTGTTTTGAGAATTGAAAAGTTTTTGTTTAATTAGTGTTTTCCATTGATGCCTTGAAAACGTGTCATTTTTCAGAGCAGGCTTTCTTCAGAAACATTACTTTTAAAGCCGACCAGGAATGCAATTAGAAATGTTTCGATTTTGACTCTATGCAAAGGACCAATCCCATCTCTAAAACTTAGCCCACTGTTTTTTTACACTCGTGTGGGGGTCAGGAGATGTCCAGGCCTAAGGGAGGAGACAGGCAAGGTTCTGAAAGCAAACAGGATTTCAAATAAATATTCTTACAAACTTGTCTAAACAGAAAATCTTTGATGTAAATTGTATGTAGGATATCTTGGTTTTGGACAAACGCGGAATTTTGATTTTAGACCATTTTTGTTGTTATTTTCCTAGTATCTGTTGAAAATAGTCTTTAAAAATATGTTTTTTAACTTGTAAAGTTTGTGGCTCATAGAAGCAGATCCACAAGATTGTTGCACATAATGTGCAACCAAATAAAATTTTATGAATGAATGTACCTCTAATTAAAACACTTCTTTCCATTGAAATATTTTAAAAATTAAAACAAATAAGTAAAACAAATTAAAACAGTTCAAAAATCAAATAGATGTAAGTCTCAATTTTTTTTATTTTTAACTACTAATATTTCTTCCAGTCGACGCTTTTCTTTGTGACAGTGCAGTATTAATACATTTCATACCTTTTTGTAAAATATAATTTCACTGCAAAAACAAATAATTTTTTCTTGATTGCAGTCAATTCTGTGGGTTTAAGAATCAATGTTGACAACTGTACATCAAAAAATATGAGAAATGTAACGCCTGTGTTCCACTTGATCTGTTGTATGTTCCAAGTGATTTTATTTTTCCGAAAGAATGGATGTTATGGCTTAAAGAAACTATAAGGCAGGGGTCTGTAACCTTTAAAACCAAAAAGAACAATTTGGTCAAGTTTCTTACTGACCAAAACCCAGCGAGAGCTTCTGAGTCCCGCTTAACCTTTAAAAAATACACTTTAATGATGTTTATTATAACATTCACTTGTAAAATGCGGATTTTATTTATTTATCGAATCATAAACGTGCTATGTTTTCTATAAATAATAACATAACAAGCTTTTGACACCCTGTTGCTTGGTGCCGTTTGAGTGCAGAATTGACATCAGAATAAATAGTCAGGTTTTATATACAAAAGTTCCTGGAAAACTCTTTAAGCTTACACTTAAAGGAGTTTCTTGACATCATGTATTTACTAAGTGGTAACGTTCTCTCATCTTAACCTGTCATCATTCAACTGCACCAAACGGTGTCAATCCTGCTGCTTGAAGACTTATGCAAGTTGTCCTTGAGAGGAGTTCAATGTTAAACAAATCTTTCAATATTCTTAAAGACTTGAAATAATCATGTGACTTTTCTGTGATAATAAAGAGATTATGGGTTGCATGTGGCAGGCTTTCTTTTAATCTAACTATTAAAACTCAAAGAAGACAATCCCCATTATCAGGGCAGAAGACCCCCCCCCTTTTTCTTCTTCTCCATCTTGCTCAACATAAGCGTTTGCACAATGAATACAGCTCTGCATTTAACGGCAGCGGTGGTGGTAAATTACAGACCAGACTTAAAGCTGCACACATCTCACAGGACGACTGGACACACACCTGTTACCCACTATACACTAAGCAGCACCACACACACACATCTGCAGGCGTACTCAGTCTTTCAGTGAGGCTCTTCCATCCATTTTCTAAAGAAAGTATCCTCACTCTCAAGCTGCTATATGGCCTTCCTACTCTCTTGCTATTATATGTCTTTCCATTAGAGGCAATTACTGCTCACACTGCAGTGTTACCTCCAACATTCTCACGCACTTCTATCACTTTTGGTCAAGAGCTGCTGTGTTCGTGTCAAGTACGCTTTGTGCAAAACAGAAAAACATGCTGCATGATACTTGTGTCAATAATGGCTCTATAGATTCAAATCGTATTTTATTCTGTAGTGAATGTTCCATTGAGATCATTTAAAGCGTAAAGGACCAACATGTTTAATGTCAGTCTTAAGTGAACAGGCTGAAATGTGGCCCATGTGTTTCTTTGGATCTCAGCATCAGCAGGAACAGGAGTACATTAATGATGACATATTACTCTGCCAAGAGCTGCATACTTTTTTGAAATTTCTAATCTGCTTTCAGTTTAAGTAAATTATATGTCAGTCATCATATTGTAATAAACTCCTGTTAAACTCTCGCTGCTCCTGAGAGACTCTTAAACCAGCCGTGACCTGACAAAATGGCGTCTGAAAACATGAAAGACAACTTCCTGTATTTGGCTCCCCCTGTAGTGGCCTGCTTTCATACATCAAATGGAGCTCAATAGGAAATGTCCCTGCAGAGACAATAACAACCTCTGTGACTTTGATTTATTCAGGGACTCCACTGTACAAACACCACACGCGAGGCGAGGCTGTGTACTAAGGCCAAACGCTGTGCTGCCCCGCCAAACCGGACGGAGGCTTTTATTATGAACTTCAGTTGCTGCTCCAACTTCCTGCAAGTGAAGAGAATATGTTTCCTCTGTCATGGAAGTTCTCTGTTTGTGTGCACGTTCACTGTGTTATGAGTGGCCTTGTTTCACATGAGATTATCCTCATCAACACTCATAATTTTAACATTTTCACTTTTGCAGCTCCGTCTTCACATGTTCATGGAAATACAACAGTCCGCCCTTATTGTTGAAATGATTTTGTCCAAAGATGGATACTTTGTACACATTCTGAACAGCACACTGACAAGACATATCCCCAAATGCCACTGCACAGCAAACTAAACGCACGACGGCATTGGTAACCGGGAGGCGGCAGTTGCATTTTTGCACGCCGCACGGTGGTCGCTGAGGTTTTAGGAAAAAGTTCAAATTTTACGACAACCGGATGATTTTTGACTATCTAGCTATTTGACATTACCACCTGTATCACAGGAAGGCTTGCATATCTATTGAATGTTTTTCTAACAGATTCAGCGGAGAAAACTTTAGCTTCTAGATTGTTTAGGAAGTCTAGGAACTGAATTGTTTTCAAACATATATGTCTCAGCACAACTGTGATTATCCCCTTCTTGTTAATCTATTCGTCTATATGGGTTTAAGCCATGAAGACTGGAATTTTGGATTTATTTTTGTAACGTGCAGTGGTGTCGAATGGTCTCGTCTGCGTTTTGTCCTCTAAAGCGGAAAGCAGGATGTCTTCTCAAGCAAAGGGAGCCGATTTGCATATCACCCATGCTTCCGACAGGCAGAGAAGTGCTACTCTGACAGGCCTAATGAACTAGCCGTTTAAGTGGTCAAATTATACACTCATCCCTTTTTATCCACTGATATCCCGCCTTTGTACAGGTGATGGAAAGGCAACTTTCCCCATTCACACCCCTTTGGAAGTACCAACCTCGTCTAATACCTGCTCCCCTCTCCTCCCTCGCGCTCTCCCTCCATCTCTGTGGCTTCTGTTCCCTGACAGTGCTGGAAAGTGCGAGCATTCATAGAAGTGAAGAGAGTGCGAGGCAGAATGGAAAAGGCAGAGCTCGGAGGTCCTTTGTGGAAAGAAATCATGTTGGAAAATAGAGCTGGGGCAGAGAGAGAGAGAGGCTGTCACAGACCTCAATGGCAGCATTATGTAAATGGCTGACATCCCCTGATGTAAAGCTGAATAGAGACACATTAATGTCTTGTGTATATTTAAAAAGCCTGGGCCCAATTCCTCAGGATTGCGAGCGGCAGATCCCGTAATCATGTTGACGAAGTAATGGCAGAGAATTAGTTGTCCATTAAAAGTGTATTATGCACCACGCTGGCACATGAAATTACTCTCAAATGGTGGAATGGCTGAGGGGGAGTGACGACAGAGAGCAAGATAGAGATGGAAGGGAGTGGGAGGAGGACTTTGATGGATAGCAAATGCGTGTATACGTGCATGCTCGGAGGTGTTGTGAGCTGGCGTGCGCGAATTCCCTTGCTCTGACTTTGGGGGTTGGCAGTAGGCAGGTGATTGACATCTTTAGACGTTGAGAAATCAAAGCAGAGTGAGTGTGTGTGGATGGGTGCACAGCAGGACCTGAAAGATTCTAATGAGGTTATAGAGGGCTGGGTGTCAATAACACACACACATCTACATGTGCACATTCGCACAATGCACTCCAAGCCCAAATACAGATGTGTGACAAGTAAAAGGTCTAAAAAGGGAACTCGGAATGGGATTACAGGAATGAAGAAGCTAATTGCTGAATGCATTAACGCTCATTGTTAATGCCACGGTTACAACTATAACTGGGGAGGCATCGGCAGAATCTTGAAGATTTTGTGCCGTCGCTGATTTTTTTTAAAAAATCGTTGGCGGGGTCATGAATGTAGACGGTGGCAGTCAGGCGTACATCAGCTGTGCAGAATGGCCCACACAGCTGGCGGCCAGTGGCACTTGATATGGACAGACGCTGTTCAGCGACATCGTCCAGCCAGAGCTGCTGCCGGGCCAGCAGTTCGGCTGCCACTGACCTGTGGCCACCCAGCGGTCGCCCAATTTCGTAATAGCCTCATCCCCGGTTGTTACTGGACTTCCACAGCGCCACCTCAAAATGTGCCGGAGAGGCCACTCAACTGTGTCTAATTTTAAAGAAAAATCGTCCGTTCGCCGTAAATTACGAACTTCTTCTTAAAATCTCTGCGGCTGTGTAAAAATGCAACTGCCGCCTCCCGGTTAAAAATGCTGTTGCGCGGCCTCTTGCCAAATTGTCTGGAAAATTTGCATTTAGAACATTGCACAGAGGCATTTTTGGATATCTGACCGTATTCTTACCTGCAATAGCAGGGTCGGTTATTGAAATGGAAAATTAGATTGGATAAGCAACCAAAGCAAGAATAATGCGCAAACAGTACAGCTTTACATCCATACAAAGACATATCAAACAGGATAGTTAGGTTTTAAATAGATTTCTTGAAAGGGAGTGGGAGGAAGCAAACTTTTAATAGCGTATTATATCTCACCCCCGCTCTACTTTACTGTTTTCTTCACATAAGTTATCATTATCTGGTTCATAACTTCTAATCAGATATGTATACTTTATCAACACAAAATCAGGTCATTAAGAATACTTACTGTAAGTATTATTAAATCACGACAAAGATAACAGTAATTCTACGATAATTCAAGTTCAAAGTCGCTATAAGAGCTGCCAACAGGCGTCCACTCGTTGACCTCAAACCGGAAAAAAATAATCCTGCACTTGATGGCACAAGCACCACATTTAGCATGGGTGTACCTTAGAACCTCATCTTTTAGAAAAGTACATTAGCCACTTTAAAAGTTCAATATGGCGCCTGAGTTTTTAGATGGCTGCCATTTCCAAATAAAATTGTAGTTTATATGGGAGGTAATACAATGTTTGTGTTTTAAAAACATACTAAACCCAAAATACAGGTAAATATAAAAATAATAAAATGTAATGGAAAAAGTCCAAACAGCAGACATGTATCATATACATGAGAAACTTCTATTTTGGTGAGGGAATGTCGGCCATCTTGAACGTCGGCCGCCATATTGAATTTTTAGGTGGCTTGTGTGTTTTTCTTTTTTCAAATGGGGGTCCTTGGGTACACTCAAACCAAATTTGACATACTGACCTAACTGGCTCTACGACTAGGTTTTGTGGCATGTGAACTGGCTCTGACACTTCTGGTAATGATGCAGATGCAGGAAGTGAGCTCTTCCACGGCACAGCTAAAGAGAAAAAAGATCTGGCTGTGCATGTACATGTAGTGTCAGTTATCCGTGCTGTCATCTTCCAGCAGAAGTCTTTAGATTCCGCTGTCATCTTTGTCAGATTGCAGCGTCCTCTTATCGGGCCCCATGTGTGGCATTCCCAGACCCGCAGTGTGAGAAACTCAAGAAGTTTGTGTTTCCGAGGGACCTGCTCCCAGCCCTCCGATTGTTGCTTCTGTCAAATAGCATGAATATCACTTTTCTCTTAGTCTTATTCAAGGAGCTCATGTCACAGGCGCCGACGTTTTAGTTTTTTAGATGGCAGCCAAATACAGTCAAGTTAAAATAAACATCTAAGTGATGGTTTGCCGTCCCGCCTGCCTCCCTCCTCCCCTCTTTCTTTTCCCCCTCCATTCTTCTCCTGTGTCTGAGGCGATAGAAATGTAATTCAGATGTCAAAACGCCCCATCTCGCTCTCGCCCTCTCCCTCATCTCTCTGTCTTTCCCTGTCCTTTTCTAGTCCGTCGTTCCTATTGTTCTTGTGGCTGCTCCTTTATCGAGCGAGACATCGCCGAGAGGGGGAAGAAAAGAAAAAGATGACATGCTTTTTCAGCCCGTAGCAGCGCGTCCCCGGCTAGAGTGGCTTGTCATTTGAGCGACGGAGGAGTGACAGCTTCCACTGTAGAGGGAACACCCCTGCGCCATAATGGGACTGACTAGGCTGCCAAAGACCTGTCTGTCTGCCTGTCAGTCAGAGCTGTCCATCAGCTCTGTATGGCACAAACCTGTCTCTGTGCTCAGTGCACTTCTGCCTGCCCTTTTGTCGGCCCTCCTCCCAGCCTACTGTGTTTGAAACTGTAGCAGCACTGTAAGTCCTCTTTAGTAAATCTTGCTTTTTTTTGGCAAGTCTGTGCTCTTCATCAGGTTTTCCGTTGTCTTGCTCTTTCTTAGAAGCATCTCTCATTTACCAAGTATCTGTGTTTCTAATCCTCTACGAGAGTGAGTCTTACCACCCAGCGGCCAAATCAGATGTCAAATTACCCCTTTGAAAGCCAGTTGATTGCTGTGACATTTCCGTATATATCTCGTCATTTCCATAGCACCCTACTGTCCATGATGTTCCACCTACAGTGCAACAATAAGATGCACGTCCCGTCTCCTTGCTTTTCAAACAGCGACGTTGAAGAGCACCGAATGACTTGGACGGCAGATGGAAATAAAGATGTCGCTTCATTGCAACCTCAGTTGTGTGGCGTGAGGGCATGAGGTGAACTGATTATCCTGTAATTGTTTTAGATTGCCACCATTAGACACAATGTTTTTTTTGAGGAAATTAGCCATAGCTTCAAATGGAAAGGTTTACCATCATACAGGTGTTCTGCAGGTCTACATCAGACTCACGTGTGTGTTTACTGCTCCACATGATCCTGTCTCCAGAATGAGGCTGTCCTTTCTCGTCCTCTAAAATTGACTGGTAATTTTCGTTGTTAATCGCATTCTAATGTTCTGTGAAGCATTTCTCATTTTTATTGTAACTACTCTGTATAGACATGTAGCCTAAGTGGTTGTTCACACATTTTACATTGTGTGTATCACAGGATTATCTTTCTGGGCACAATTGTTAAAGTCAGTGCAGTTTTTTTTGTCTATAAGTCACTCCGGAGTATAAGTCTCAGCAGCAAAAAAAGAAAAAGAAGAAAAAATCCTACTTAAGTCACACTGGAGTAATATTTCGCACTTTTGTGAGAAATTTATTTGAACAAAATACAGGAACAAGAACAGACATTTCATCTTGAAAGGCAAGGAAAATTATTTCACGTCAGATCACTAAATCCGGTGCATTCTTCATCTTCTGTGTCGCTCTGGAACAGTTCCGCCATGGTCGGCATAAAACTGTGTTTACACCAAAGGTGATTCATTCATCAGGGGCGTTCAGTTTCAATGTTAAGTCAATGTACAGACGTGATCAGAAGTCCTGTGCATGGGCGTGATTACTGATGCTTCGTAGAGCTCTTCAAAATAAACGAACCAGATCTCTCACCATCATCCGTGTCTTCCATTGTATATGAGATATGCAGTCAATGGTTCCATGAAGCTAAAAACTTTAGGCGGTAGCTCCTCCCACACAAATCTGGAGCATCTAGTTTGTGAACATTTTTTTTTTTTTTAATGTCCAGTGGGAAATATGATGCACGTTGTAAGAGAGCAGCCGGATGCAGATTTAACATTCAAATTGCATTTATTGTGAACGTTGGATAAGACTGAGCATTGCTTCTTCTGTATTGCTGTTAGCAGCAATAACTGATGCATACCTGCGCTGCCCTTTAGCTGTACTTTCCATATTTTTTTTAAAAAAAAAGTCGTATCGAGTTGGTATAATAACACAAACCGTCTCCTCCTGACTCTGTATCTCACTTTGGTGCTGTTTACTCCCCTCTAATGTTGTTTCTTCATTGCAAATAGAACATGTTTCTGGAATCCTGGTCAGCAACAAGTTAATGAGAGGACCCTCTCTATTTGTGGGAGTGAACATGTCTTCATGTGTGTTTTTGTTACAAGTAAGAGGAAGGAGGTCAGGGAAGAGGACAGGACTTTGTGCTGTTTTGTGTCCTCTTGTGTTGCACGTAGGAAGAGCACAACAAAAACGAGCGAACCCAAATTATTTGTCTACCCTTCCCTCCTTCCGTTCCCGCACCTCCTCCTCCTGCTCTTGTTCACTCACTTACTTATGAGACCCTGTTGAATGGGAAGAAATGGGTGAAGAGAGCCACACACACAGATGGACCACAGTGTGGATATGTTTGTCCAACAACGAAGGAAAAAAAAGGAGTCAGGACCACCTGAGTGTCGCCCCCTCAAGCCTTCTTCCCTCTCTTCCCTTCCTCCTCTTTGGCAGGAGGTCACTATTCATCCCAAAGCAGTGACAAAGATGTCCAGTATGTAGTTTAAAGAAAAGAAATCACTGTCTCTGCAACTGCTTGACTGCTCTGCTTCAGCTGCAGGGTTTGTGTCGATGAGTGTGCAGAGCAGCTGAAAAAAGTTTTGTCTGGACTTTTTTTACTCTTGTGTTGTATCTTATAGTCAGCTATATTTCATAAACAAGTGTTTCAGTTTCAACCAAGTTGTTTAGTCTTACTAAAGCCAGAATATGTATTTATTTAAAAAATTGGCCAAAAATTCATTTTTTTACATTTGTCTGTTTAAAATGAAAGCATTACTCTCGTGTCAGCCTCATTCTTGAAGTAGAAACTTTTCAATTGATCCTTGACGTCTTTGTGGTCCGAAAAATGTATTTATTTTTCTACATACAACTGCGTTAACCATTTAATAAGCTGAGGTCTGCAGCATGCATAAAACATGAAACACCAACGGATTCACTCAGTTTTGACATTGTTCAGCAGAATTCACTTTTTACTACTTTTATTTCAGGATATGAATAAAAAGAATTCATGTGGTAATATAACCCAAAATGGAGCGTCCAGGCATGTGGGCGACAGGTCTTAAGAGGTTCAATGTTATTGTTCTTTGAAAACGAAAAAAAAAATCATTATTGATCTGATTGGAAAGTGTTGCCCCAGTTTTGTACCCATTTCTTTTCAAATAGTATGCTATTCAGCACCAACTTTTGCGTGGCTTTGCACTTTTGTGACTGATTCAAATAGAATATTTGTGCATCTGTTCGTCCTGCTGCTTCACCTCCACACTGACAGGAGTTTTGCTGGTCTCTCTCTGTCACTCGTTTGCATTCTCTACAGCTTGTTTTAGCTCTCTGTTTCCCAGAACAACACAATGTTTGGCCACACGATGCGTTCAGGCGACACCGAGGAGAAAGAGAAGTAGTCAGCAAAAGGGGAGAGGGCCTTGTGTCCCATTAATCTGCCACATATGGCAGATCTGCAAATGACAGATCCTTAATGGTAAACATTGACGGATAGCGTTTGCTTGTTTCTATTGGTGAGCTGGATGGGTACACTTGTGATAAGTGCTCCATTGCTGAGGAGAGAGATGGTGTAAATGGGGCAAGAGAATACCACTAATAAAGCCCCCCACCCACCCACCTCTGCTCCTCAAGCCAGACCTTTTGTCCCACCTGCTATTCTGCGGCTGTGAAATTAGGCTGCACCCCCCCCCTCTCACTCATTCCTCCTTTCTTTATCCACCTCTTTTTCTTTTGGGTGAACGGCCATGTGAAGAGGTTCATTACCGCTGGGGCTGGCTCTACTCAGGTATGGCTGAGTCTGTTCCTACTATAGACCCAGAACTCTCTGTGTCTGGCCCCTCTGGCTCCCTGGAAAAGGGAAACATGGCACACAAAGGTCCTGTTAGCACTTCCTATGAAATCAGCAGTTTTCTCTAGAGGTACAGCGCTCCAATTACCTAACCCTCAGAGGATGCTATACCCCCACACAGCACTACCCGGTGCTCCAGCCTGTGTGTACGTGAGCATCTTAGGCCTCATGGTATTCTTCAAGGACAGGGCCTGTGCTAGGTGGCTAATTAGCAGTGAAGATACTCTCCTTGTCCTTTTTCTGCTCCCCCTCTTGTTGCTTACTTTATTTACCATTCTTGCCCCTGCTCTTGCTTTCACACTATATGCACCACACCAGCAGCTCATCCTGGAGGGAAATGCTCAGTGGGGACACGAGACCAACCCCTTTTTTGGGTTGGTGTGTACCGTGCGGAGATGATGGGTGAAAACCCATCACTCGTGGTGCTTCTGCAAATGTTTAATTCTAATCAGTTGGCAAATAGAACAGATTATTACATTTGTGTCTGTTAACTGGATTCCTTCTCCAGTTGAAAAAAAGAAAAAAAACCAACCAGGTATGAATACAGTGAGAGCCTGGGTGGTCTCAAAGATCAGCACGAGACTTAAGTGCAGAGAAAGCAGAGCATAAGTGAGGCAGGAAGAAGGGATAAGAGCGTCTCCTCAGCACAATAAGGAAGATGTGGACCGGAGGCTCCTACAGAGGTGGGGGGACTGAGAACAGGAACTGACCACAATTTACATTCCATTTCCCACTGAAAAAACAGATTAATCTTTTCAATGAAACAATAAAATTTAGTTTCTAACAACAAATAGAAAAAAGCTAGACCGCAGACATGCATGGTATTGGAGCTGAAATTTGTGTAAACACAATTCTAACACGTGAAAGTATTTCGCTTTGAAATGCAGTTGCTAAAATGTTATAAATGTTATGCATGTTTGTTTCAAAACTATGATTCAATCAATCTCATTTTTTAGATAGAACAATTATTTTTTTATTGAATATCTAACAGCACTTTTGTGGAGCAAAAACTATTAGCTAGTATACTCGTATTCTGTTGTTAGTTTGGTTTTTTTTATTTGCTTTGATGCATGATAAAAAATAATGCAATTTCAACAAATATATAGTTAAGAGAAATCTCATATTTTTGCTATTTTCGATATGTTTTCTTCATGCTTTGGGTCTGCAGTCTATGCTAAGCGTGTTCAGCCCAGGGGCTGGGCCATATCCTGGGGTGCACAGATCGCAGGCCCATGCCAGCCAGGGCCTCACCGGAACAAACACCCACACTCAGGCTTGCACATCTTTGTTACAACAAACTGGTTTTACCTCAGGATGCACTATGTAAAAAAAAAAAAGCTTCAATCCCAATCTTCTCAATAATGTTACCTCCTTTTTCCGTTTTTCCTCCAATTTTTTTAGCATTGTCTTTGAAAAAAATGTTATTTGATTGTGGCTAAAAATAAATTCTTCAATGTAATACATAAATCATGTCCAACCACAAGGAAACAGTCTCTGTCATTTCCCAGATTCCAGATTCTGCCATCCCTTCATCGTCACATCAATCATCTCGGACTATATCTGTAACCAGATTACTGTCAACCCTTTCCACATATAATAACACACTCTCTCTCACACACACAAAACTATAGGTGTTATTACAGTAACATGACCAGTAATAGTGTTGATGGAGATTCATTCCATCTCAGCTCCTGTCGTATCAGTAGATGGGATTAATGGATACCTGACTGTGATGCTTGAATTCGACTCTCTCCATGCAAGGAATGGGGATAAACACATCTATGTAAGGACCTTTGAACTTACAACAATTCTACCCTTCTGCCACTCAGCTGCAGGAGCTTTAAACCTCGGGTACAGATACCTCCCTCAGCATAACTGTATTAGCAGCCTAAAACTTTAGAGCAATGATCAGGTTTGCAGGTTGACCTTTCGGCCTTAAATAATAATTGGAGAAAGTTATCTGACTTAAGCTGCCGCTGAGGTGAAAGAAGTCTGCTTCTGACAAATTTGAGTGAACTTTGGTGTTTTTTACTGAATCGAGAAATCCAAAAAGATATTATTCCTTTAAAAAATGAACACATTTTGGAGCTGATTTGCTTTAAAAAAATGAAATGAATAAAAAAATAATAATCAAATGAACTTTTCGACTACATTCTTGCATGTTTCATACATTTGTAAAAGATACCTTTGGAAGGGAAGCAATTTCAAATAGAGAAGTAGCAACAGCTGCATATTTTTTAAAAGAAAAAGAATGATTTAGGCTTATTTTTAGGTATTTCTCATTTTTTATACAAAAAAGAGAGACAGTTTTGAAAAATAACTTTGAATAAAAAGATTTTCAAAGACAAATTTGACTAAAAACACAATAATAATAAACTTTTTTGTTTGTTCTCTCTTTGCTCGCTGCAAAATATGAAGAAATGAGTTTCAGCTCCAGAATAAAAGCGATTAAGGAAGAGGGGATTATTTTGAATGAGGTCAGTGTTGATGCGAATTAAAACTGCGTCTCTACTGGAGGCCTGGTCATTCAACCAGAGAGTGCCGAGGAGGCTTACACCGGGAAAGGCGTTAAAACCCATTTTCTCATCACTCTCTCTGCCTCTCTCCTCCTCTTCCTCTCCATCCCTCCTCCTCCTCCTTCCCCGAGAAAGTGGAGTCCTGAAAGACGCGCCGCATCATCATGCCATTAAACATTTAAGCAAAACACTGAAACTATATGAAAGATTAAGGGTGCATAAAAATAATTAAGGATTATCGCAATGAAAAATGCATGCTCGGTGTAACCTAGGAGTTCATGATATGAACAATACAATATTAATGATCTGGAGTGGAGGACTGTGGAGGCAGTTCTGCAGCCTCATTAAGAGGAATGTGTTTGTGTGGCCCTGGAAAAGCTGCAGGCTACAGATACCAGATCAGCCTTCACTGTTTACTGCTGGGGAAAACAAACAAAGGTAATGAATCCATATGCGTAATGAGGAGAATGCGCATCCAAAAAGCGCGCGTTTTGATTATATCACATGTGTTTTTTTAGTCAAATGTAAAGGGGAAGATCTGCTGGTATACCTTAAGGTCATCAGGAAAAATAAATATAAAAATTGCATCATCAGTGAAGGGAAAGTCATTTCCGATGCAGCTCGAATGCCACGGATAGATTCAGGAGCGCAGAAATTAGAAAGCGCCACTACCTTAAATTACATTACCATGAACAGACTGAATTACGGAGGACGGCTTCTATATCTTTCTACGTCCATTTTTTTCATTTTTTATTTATTTTTTGCTAAGAAGCAGTGCGCTCATTCCCCACGGGACATTGATATTTTAACAGCGTTTTAATTATTGGAGACGAGGAGCAGCGGCGACGGCGCACTGATGAAGTTTCCCCACATCGGTGGGTTTCAACAATGTCAGCTCTTTGACACATTTTCAGGTCATTCCGCGCCGAGCGAAACACAAATGAAACCCATCGCCTATTGGAATAAAGTATCAATAATGGCAGGCGCAGCACTGAAGGCCCCTGACTGGAGAGTTTTGCTGATATGACCTCTGCTGAAGCCGGGGATTATAGGGGGTCGGACATAATAAAAGGAAAAGTCATTGTGGCAGCGGATTATGCAACTATCTTTAGGTGCCAGGAGAACCTCAGCCTTTTATCTCCTAGAAATTTATCATTTATATAGAAAAATGAAACACAAAAAAAGAATAGCCTCCTAATTGTTATTATTTTAAAAATGAGGGGGGTGGGGAGTAAAGTTTGAAATACAAACATTCAAAAAAAAAATTGGAAGGAAATGTTTTAATTGATTCTAAGCGACCTTTCACAATTAAACTTCACATTTCACTTATTCGATTAATTTAACCGCGCGCAATATCATTTTTTTTAACAAACGACGCATGAAGATTGATCTTTTCACCCCCCCTCTCCACGCGCGCACACGCTGTTGTCAGAGCCGCATTAGTGCGGGTGAGCGCACGCCGCGCGCCCCTCCAGCCGCAGTGATGAGGCGCGGATTCCGCGGCTATTACATATTCAAACACATCCTCCCGTGATTGAAGGGAACCATTACAATAAGTCACGGGCTGCTGCTGATAATGGCAGCAGCCGAGCGCAGTCTGCAGCCGTCCTGACAGGATATTGAACGAAGGTGAAAAGTTAACAAAATGATCAAACAGCCGAGCGCGCGCTCTCCCTCAGGTGTCACTGGCGTAAAAAAAAAAGAGCTCGTGGAAATGGGTCCGAGTGCAGAACAGGAATTTATTGCAGTTTTCACTGAAAGTATTGCAGAACTGATCGACTTTCCAGCATTTGATTGACTCAATGATGCAGAAAGAAATAATGAATTTAAATCTTAATAGTAAAAGGAAATATTTAAGGATGAAAACAATTTCTAGGGACCTTTATTTTTCCCTAAACATATACAGTGATCCTAAAACAAGTCTTATCTCTGCATTAGTGCTGTAGATATTTGTGCAAATGTGTGCATGCGCGCGCCTCGTGGAGTCGTTCCGCGAAGGGAGATGATAGTCGCATTAACCCTTCAACTCTTATTTCATGGCTGCCTCGTTAAGAAGCTTGTGGATTTAATTACCAGCGACGGAGGCTGGGAAGGTACAAGGCCCCGTGTCGCCGTGTAATTGGAAGCATTTCTCTCTACACCCAACTTAACATTTTCCACCCATCTCTAATTGCTGAGTACATTTCACGCTCATTAATCAGAAGGAATTATGCAATTTTCAAAACAGGACTAAGGTCTGGATGGTTTTTAAGGGAGGAGGTGGCGGGATGTTGCAAAAGAATTCCTGCAGAGTTGAACACAAACGCAACCTAGGATGCTGCATTTACAGAACTGTAATTGCATCCTTTTTTGCATCAAATTCTGAGGCATTTCAACCTGCATTTGACACACCAGAGGAAATAAATGCATCAATTTGTACACAGTATGATCCTATTTGGGGATTAATTTCCTTGATACTATAAAATATTTCACTTCTGAAGTGTTTTTTTCAATAGGACATGCTGCAGCAAAGAGTAAAGATGTGATTTTTTTAATAAAGCTATAACTAATTCTGAGCCTGTTTGAGTGTTTTGTTTCCACTAAATGTTAAAGAGGGCTTGCAGAAGTGGCCTCACCTTCACGGCTTCAAACATTTGACTTTGACTGAATTCTTGTGTTTTCTATCTGTAATTTCAGTCACTGTTGCTTTTGTGGGACAATAATTGTTTGCTCACATGCACATTATCTCTTGTTTTCCATCCTAGAAGCTTCTTGGTGATTGGCAACGTGTATTAGTCCCCTCTGCCGTTGCTCTTTCAGCTCAAACAGAAGGCAAATAACGACGTCAGGAAGCAAGAACGGGTAAGGTTGACAGTTCTGACGAGGCGAGGCCTGATCCCCCCCCTGCCCCAAATGAAGTCCTCAGACACAGGACTCCATTAATGCGTCAGAGTGTGATATTCATCTGTAACTTTATTACTGCTGGGCTCACTCCACCCCCACCGGCGCTGCTGTCACTGCCTGCACCGCCACACTCCATCCTGCATTATCAAAAAACACAGTCATTAAAAATCATTTGACCTTTTTGTAGGCAAGTATCTAGAAGTTGCCTTGCCAGTTTTCCCCCCTCCTGCTCCTCCTCCTTGTTCGGGAAATAAATCACTTCACAGCAAATTGTAATGCAACTCCTCCTTTGCTCTGAGTGGCGTTAGCTTGGCTCTGCTTCGACGGCGCCTGAGGAGATACAGCCGTAATTAAATGTTACATCTGCCAATTGTTTCACGGGGACAATGAGGAGGGATGAAGAGCAGGGGAAAAGAGGATGCGGTGCCGGAGACAAGTGGAGGTGAGATGATGCCTCACGATGGACTGTTTGAGGAGAAGGCCAGAGGACGGAGGGGAAAAAAGGAGAGATTTGAGCAAAAACAGGAAAAAAAAAACTTCCCCTTATGGCTTCACATTGAGCATCTCAGTGTCATCGCCACAGTCTGTATTGATCTGATGTGTGGGAGTGTGTGAATTTGTGCTCATGCTGTCTCCCTGTGTGGGTGAATCAGCCATACGGATGGAGTGTTAAAAGTGTAACAGCATATCCTAACACTTTGAAATCCTCAGCTCAGACAGCAGCTATCTCACACATCTTGGTCTGGCTGCTGTTGGCTGCCTCTCACTGATACCTGGAGCCAGTCTCCTCTCCTGCTGGAAAACAACCAGAGTGCCACTGGCTTCTGTGAGTGCATCTCTGTGAAAAATGAAAATGCATCGTTATATAATCCCACTCATCGCGCAACTCACACTTTCAGGCCTGCACCACACCCTCCTCACACGCACTGCAGGTTGGCACACACGCGCCTGCAGACCTCATCTGCAGCGCCAGCCTTTGTTTACTCCCGGTGAAATGAAAATGGTGGCAGGAGTTTCTTTGGTTGTATACATCACCCTGTGAGTAATTAGCAAACAACACAGGGGGTGAATGAAAATAAAACCCCAAACAGCCAGAATGCAAGTGTGTGCTTCAGTCCTTTCATTTACAAAGAACGTATTGGGAGAAAGGAAGTTCCTCCTAACAACTAGAAGATTTACAGTGGCTTATCCAAAAATTACTCACATTTGACCAAAAATGTAAGTTATGGGCTGCAAAATCAGCCCATTAAATAATTTATTTTTTTTAAAAACAAATCAGCTTTGGTGGTTTTTCCAAAAACAAAAACCGAAGACAAACAAGAATCATTTGTGGCATTTTAAAGCTTCAAGAGTGACATTTGAACAAGTTTGTTAACAAAAAAACGTTTATGTTGTTTTTTTTTTTTCTTGGGGGGGGGTGCTTCTAACTAAATTTAAAACTTGAAAAATGTCAATGATTTTTAGTGGAACTTTATATTGAAAACAAAGAAATCATACATTTAGGATGCACATCCAGACACTGCAAGCATTTCTTATTTAATTTAACAATAATTTTGTTATTTGACAGCAATGTCTGGTAGCTGGTAAGACAGAATTCACGGCTGTTACATTAATCTGAGATCCACTGTGGTGAATCAATAAGAGGATGAGGAATAGATGATTCAAGGGGGGTTTGCAGAATACACCCACTCCAACATGCCTCGGAGTTGAGATTCATTTCCATAACAGCGATAAATTGGATTTAACGGCAAATCATTGCCACAATGGTTGAGGACTCTAAGGGCTGCTGTCTGTCCCACCCTACAGGGAGGATCTACAAAGACCTACATGAGCATTTACGTGTTACTGTGTACCCTGTTGGCTAAGTGGTCTCATCTTGGTTAAGGTATGAAATTGCTCTGACTGTAAGCACCTTCCCTTTCCAGCCGTGACCTGTTATCCACTTAGTTGTGGAAAATCATGGGAGTCCATGTTTCTGCCGGCGGGCACATGCCAGCACAGACTTAACCCAAACAAGGCGGATTGAGTGCTGACCTATTACACCTGCAGTTTAGGCTTACAGGTGATACAACAGTTAGAAAAAAAAAAAAACAGAAGAAAAAGCGTCAGAGTAGTTTGAAACATAATAAGAACATTTATTTATGTTTATTTTCTTAAAAGCAAATTGCAAACTTATGGAGTTTGTGTGTTGACTCAAAAAAAAAAACCCCCAAAACAATAGGATAATTGAAGAGATTTTTTTTCACCAACTCAGTAACTAATTCTCAGTTTGAATGTGACTGATCCCATTTTAGGAAGCTGACAGCTCAGCCTATGAAGAGGATTTTGTCAAAGAACAGTAAACAGAGAAATCAGCTAAACACATACGAGCACACTCACGCCCAAATACACGCACCTCCCTTTGACGGTGATAACAAACAGTGATTAGCATGTGAAAAACAACACAGACAGGGTGTAAAAAAGAAGATGTCTGTTCCCTGTTAGCCATGTTGATTAGCCTCCTGTCTTAATATCTTTGTTTTGGTGGATTTGTGTCTCCCTTGTTGCCTCCCTCCTGAGTGGCACACCCGAAGCTGCTATGTCAAACCAAAACTCATCCTAAAGCCAATTCCTGTCTCTTTTCCCCCAGAAAACAAATACACAATCAAACAACACTAAGCCAATTTCCTCTATTGCTGAAGCTTATTCACAGACACACTTGTTCCACGGCACACACACACTCCTCCTCTAATTTCCTGGGGCCGTTGTACTGGCAGGGAGTGTATTGTAGCACCAACAGAGCTCTGTGTTTGGGGTAATTGCTCTCTCTGCGTTAGTATGGAAATCTGCAAATGTGTGACAGGGCCAGATAGCTTCCTCCAATGTTGTTCTGATCCTGCCTCCAGGCCCGCAGCCAAACTATTTTATCTCTTAATGCATTAGAGTGATCTTCCAATTAGCCCGTGCTCATAATACTCCCCCATTCCTGGTGGCTTCTTTGGGCTGCAGGGAGACAGAAAGGGAAGGATGTAAGAGTGTGTGTGTCCACCTAAATGTGTGCCGTGTGGCCTGATGGGATGGCGGCAGCAAAAGCGGTGGATTTGGGCGGGGTTGGTGACCAGGAAAACTGATGTGGAGAGGATGGGGTGTATGTGTGTGTGTGTACACATACAAGAGAGGCAGGTGGGAAGTTGGTGGCGGCGTGGTGATAGTTCTGCTTGAGAGGTGAAATGAGGTGCTTATTGTGCACGGCGTGGGGGTTGCACCGTTAGTCCGGGGCTCCTGTTGTAAAGTTTGCTGATAAGGAGAACCCGGCCCTTGAGCATCCATTCTCCTTGGTGTATTAGCGCTCCCTTATCAGGCGCCAGATAAAAACCGGCATGCCATTTGCCTTCGGTGGAATTAAGCCCTCCTCCACCTCTTTCACCCTCCTCCCTTCTCTTTCCCTTGTCTGCCTCGGCTAACCGGGCAGGCTGCGATTAACCTCAACACTGTCCAATATCCTCGGCAGACTCCTGCTTGCAGATTAGCTGCTATTAGTTATGACCAACTAAATTAACCACACTGCTTTTCTGAGAGAGTGGAGGAAGGCGGGAGCGGGAGATGTGCAAACACACGAGGATGGAGAGAAAGGGGTGAGCATGCGGAGGCCATGGGGGGACGAGCACTGATGATGGAAAGAGGGTGAGAAGTAAGCGGAGAAGGAGGTAAAGATAGTCAGAGAGGCCAAGTGCTCTAAGCGGAAAGTGTGTGGAGTCTGAAGTGGCTCACTGGGGCTTGCTCATTGCATACACACTATTTATTATATCACAACCATGAGGTGATATATGAACATCCACTCTGACATATTCATGAAACGGACTGCAGCAAAAAAAGAAACGTGCGTAACATCCTGGAGGGTGGGATACAAGCTTTCTGAGTTCCTTGAGTTTCAAAGTTTGATCAAATAAATTAAAGACATGCAGTGCCTTGTAGAAAAAAACTGTAGAGAAATATGAAGCAAAAAAAAACATAAATGAAACAAAACGAAATGCATTTTAAATTCTCTATGAAACTTCATTTTGAAAGTACTGCGACTTTTTTTCTGTAAAACAGATGTTTAGAACTATGAATAATTATTATGCAATTATTAGAATTTGTATTAATATGAGTAAATATAGGCTGCACGGTGGTGCAGTGGTTAGCGCTCCTGCCTCACAGCATGAAGGTTCCCGGTTCAAGCCCTGGCTGGGGGACCTTTCTGTGTGGAGTTTGCATGTTCTCCTCATGCATGCGTGGGTTTTCTCCGGGTACTCCGGCTTCCTCCCACCGTCCAAAAACATGCTTCATAGGTTAATTGGTTACTTTAAATTGTCCCTAGGTGTGAGTGTGTATGGGTGTGTGATTGTGGCCCCTGCGACAGACTGGCGACCAGTCCAGGGGTGTACCCTGCCTTCGCCCTGAGTAGCCGGGTTAGGCTCCGGCAACCCCGTGACCCCGAAAGGGATAAAGCGGATTGGAGAATGAATGAATGAATGAGTAAATATTTCTTTTTGGATATTTTGCAGAAAAACAGCTGACTTCACACAAACATTTGAACCTTTTTTGGATGTTCTTGTTCACTTGACCGTACATTGAAAAAGCCAGGAGATTTGTCCAACACACACACACACGGTCATCAGTGTTTTCGAGCGCTCTCTCACGCTCAGCGTAAATACTCTTCCTGACAGGAGTACACCATACCCTTCCCGGCCACATCTGGATTCTACTGACAGAAAATGTGCAGAAACCAGCGGCCCAAAGAGCCGCTGCCCCCCTGACCCTCTGTTCTGCTACCAGGTCGATTCAGCTAATGTTTTTAAATATGAGCACCAATATTAGTCCAGTCAGAGGTGCTGCCAGGCCGGCGATCCGCCCTGTGGCCGACCAGCTGTTGCCTGATATCATTTAGCCGTCATCCCCCGACTGTAACTGGACTGCCAGTGCGGAACTTCAAAATGTTACCGGGCGGTCATTGACCGATGTCGTCCGGTCGCCGTTAGTGTTTTACTTTTTTCTAAAAACCTCAGCGGCGTGTAAAAACATGACTCTCGATTCCAAATGCCAACACACGGCCACCTGCCCAATTAGCTGAAAAACGTACATATAGGTCACCACGCTGTGGCATTCTGGGTCGTGTGACCGGAGTCTAAACTTGTTTTTACCTTTTTAACATTTATTGTAAAATTTACTGACTTTTTGACATTAGCATGACTTACTTGTCAAATTGGCAACACTTGTGCTGTAAAATGGATTTGAAATGTGGATAGAAAACATCAACTTAAACCTGCTGTGTCCCTGCAGTCCCTTTAGACTCATAAGAACCTGCACTGGCTTATGAAGTCCTCCAAAGCACTTTATCTTTTCTCTTTCGGTACTCGGCTCTGAGGGATTTTTCCAAGATGCTGCTTGTCGTTTCAAGAGAAAACTTGTGGTCTTCAAAAGGCAAAAGAACAAGTTGCTGCCCTTTATTGTGTAAAATTACAGTAGGAGTGGTAATTCAGCTGTTTGACTCCCACTTCAATCTAAATAAACATTATCTTCAAAAATAATCAAGAGCATGAAATTAAAACTAACGAGGAAACCTTTCTATTGTCACAAAAACAAAGGCTCAGAATGGCAAAGGCCTACTCAGCACTGACTTACTATTTTCTTCAAATAACAAATATAAATAACATCTATGACGGTGAACATTTTTATTCAAAGTTTCTGCTTTTGACCTAACAAATGCACTTTTTCTTTTATGTGGATGCAGGTTTCTGACTAAAGAACAAAAAAAAAAAGAAAAAAAACCTGCAGCTACATGAAACCAAGCCAATCGCAGCGGCATGCTTGTTCATTCACTCACTGTTTTGGCCCACTAACAGGCCCCTGGCATTGCAGCTCAGCCAGACCACCCTGACTGCTCACCATCCCTCCATCTCATCCATTCCTCCAGCGGGCGACACAGCCAGTCAGGCTCAGTGGCTTTACTTAACTGCAACAACAGCACCTCGATTTGCCCCACATTCACTCTGAGAACATGTGTAATAAACATACTGGTAGCCTTTGGTGACTGTCACTCAAACTCATAACTCCGCAATACTATCAGTCCTCCACCCATCACCAGGCCCTCCTTGCTTTCTGCTCTAATACCAATTTAAATCGTTCAACGTTCCTTTTCTCCTGCTGCCATTATTCAAAAAAGATCATAATAGTTTTCCCTGTGCCCAAAGCACAAAAAAT
The DNA here is from genome assembly GCA_036245035.1 of Adrianichthys oophorus. Taxonomy (NCBI): domain Eukaryota; kingdom Metazoa; phylum Chordata; class Actinopteri; order Beloniformes; family Adrianichthyidae; genus Adrianichthys; species Adrianichthys oophorus. The sequence goes on along the minus strand of BSAI01000096.1, from coordinate 4,075,974 downwards.
CAATTATTTCCCCACAAAGACTTGAAAGTACTTAGCGCTGGCCTGCGAGGGAAAAAGCTGTGGGTTATATCAAATTGAAGCTGCACTCATTACACAGACACACAATTAGTTACCTCTGGTCTGTGCGCCGCTCTTTAATTTCCGAAACGGCATATCTGTATTATAACAGAAACAAGCATGCAAATGCTATTGTTGGGGATTTAGAGAAATCAATAGGACGGCTGGCGAGAGGCGTTTGGTGGCGCTGTCACTCAAAATCTGCTGCCGGCGACTGATAAAGGTCTGAATTCAAATTAGCGCCAAAGCCGGCCAGTGACATCAGAAGTGACATCCGAAATAAAAGGAACAGCTTCATGATATATGTAATTATTCTCCTCGCATTTGCTCTGGATTTTTTTCTTCACTCTCCCTCCTCTTTTCTCAGCCTTCATTCTCCCTTTCTCCTCATTGTGTGTACTTGTGTAACTGTGTTTTGCATAAAGGGATTAGGAGTGTCTTAATGAGAAACTGTAATTGTTTTTTTCTGCCTGCCTCCATGGATATGTTCACACGTGTGTGTCTCTGTGGATGACAGAGACACAGACTGAAACTATGTCATCAATGAGTGGGCCTTGTTTAATGCAATATAAAAAATACTTATTTTTTTTAATGAAAGAGAGTATGAAAGCAATAAATGTCTGGCAGAAACTGTGTTGTGAAGCTCTCCACAGCAGAACCAGCTGCTGAACCTGAACAATTGAAACAAAGACGGTTCAGATTCAAGTTTTATCTGACAGCTACCTATGACATTTTTATTGAACTTTTTGGACTTGACAGTAAACCTAGATATTTCACCACAAGGCAGCCTGTTAGCTCACACACTACTTTTCAAAACTTCAGAAAGAGAAATGTACTTTTTGAAAATGTCATGTATTCAGGTGTAACTGTAAATAAATCTTTAAACATTCCAAAGTGCTCTGAGAGGACAAATTCGATTCAAATAGTTCATGTTTTAAGAAAAATCCATCATCTCAAGTGGGACATTTTTATGATTTCAGCGTTGTACTCTAACCTTCATTAAAAGACCGAGGATATTTGACCAGATATGATTCATGTTCATAAAGCTGTATGCATTTGGGTTGACCTTTTCTCAGTTAAGATGACCTGAAAAGTAACTCTAATTTGGCTGCCTTCATCTTTAAAATGCCAAAGTTGTCATTAATGGTAGATGTGAAAGATATGGAAACTTAAGAACCATGCAATTAATTCTGATCTTGATATAAATGTTTTCCATTTTTAGTATTGTCCCTTTAAAAAGATCTTTTTGATAAAGTCGTTTTTTATTATAAGAGAACATTTTCCCTCCCATTCCGCCTTAGATTTTTAAATACCTCCCCACACTCAGGCACTGTTTACATACTGAGGAAGAAAAAAATCCCATTTCTGTACAATATAATATAAACAGAAGCCGAATATGCAGCATGGAGGTACTGTTCACTATAGACGAAATTATTTCAGCAAAGGAAATGGAGGTATATGATGTGATGTGGGAAAGAAGCACAGATGTTTGACCCAGCGGAGTTTCAGTTCAACATGAAACTAGAATGGCACGTGTCAGTGCAGGTAGCTGAAGCAGCTTCTTAAGCTAAAAAGAAAGTTTAAATGGCTAAAATAATTGATTAAACATTAACGTGACTGCTAAAATTAGCTGTAAATTTTGAAAGGATTTATGTGCTTGATGATAAATCACTTAATTGATTGTGATAGAAGCAGCAAAAGTGAGAAGTTTAGAGGATGAATCTTCCTTTTATTCTCAACAGACATTTAAAGCAGTGGTCATCATTGGGTTTAACTGACAGGCCTGCTGTGACTTGGGTTTGAGTCACACTTTTACCCACAGCAACAGTTCTATTTAGACTTTGAGCCTGTCTAAAGCTTGTTAGCGTATGCTTATTTTTTTATTTAATTTTTTTTACTTTGTCTTTTTAACAACCCAACAGAAATCAAATCTGAGGGTTTTCTAGTTTTCTACTGCTTTCTTTATTGCTTCTTTTGATAATGTTTTTATATTTTTCAAAGTATAATAAGTTAATGGTCAAAAACCTGGCAGGAAAGTAGCTTTTTTTATGTTTTCTTCTTTTACTTGTGGTCTTTAGCACACATTTTTTTACTTTGTGTCTAAAGTGGGACTATTACAGTTTAGTATGAGACTCAGACTTGAAACCAGAATTTTTTTTAGACTTGGACTTGCACGTGTTGGGACAGCAACTCTAAACAGTTGACGTCAAGAACTGACACCTGAGGGATGTGTAGTGGACACTTGTTTAAGAGGAAAATGCTGAGGAAACATCTAAAATGTCTCAACTCTGGCTTTCATCCCCACATCACCACACTTAGCATTATTATTAACTATGAATTCAAACAACTGAGATTCTCCATTTTTCCTGAAGTGCACATCACACCAACAAATCACTTAGCACAGAAACATATTAAAGATTACAAGCACAAATAAAGAAACAAAACAAAACAAAAAAGCATTTTAGAACAGATGGAAAAAGTTTTCATCCAATCAGCGATGCCTAAAGTACCTACGATGATAACGTTTGTCCATCATTTCAACTGAAAGTTAGTTGGCGTGAAGCGACACTGGATGTTCTCCGTACTAATCATAAAACCTTTATTAGTATGCGAACATTGAAGACACATTTTAAAAAACCATCCAAACGTCATCATCCAATCAGTGATGTCCCACAGTACCTACCTTTTCCTGTTTTTTTATTTTTCAACATTTCAATTTTATTTCTGGAAATTTGTTTTGAAGAAATGTTTCACATTTATTTAGCTTCTTTTTTGGGGGTATTGTGATTTGGTTTCTGGAATTGTGTTTTGATTTTTAAAATGCTGTGTTGTTTGTTTATTATTTGCTTTGCTTTTTTAGGTATTGATGTGAGCTTTAATATGTTTTTGCGTAGAGCGATTTGTTGATTTGCGCTTCAGGGCCATCGTACGTATGTGTATTTGTAAGAAAACAATTTTTACATTGACTTCAGATTCAACTTTATTTGATTTTGTCTCGAAGAGGCATCATTCATAACTGAAATGGCGAAAACTTTTCAGACTCAGCCAATTTGAAGAATCTATTCTGTGTTAATTAAAGTGACAAAATGTGGTCCGGATGATGCCAAATAAATAAAAAAACAAACACCAACGATAATCTGGTACCAGATGGATTTAAAGTGAGGAGCTAAATGAACTGGACCCATTTTGCTGTCTGTTCTAAGGGTTGTGCGATCTGTTAGACAGGAAACATTGTGATCGTAGCTTTCAACCTCACTCTGGACCCCCCCCTCCACCCTCCTCCCTTTATATTGTGATGCTCACTTTAGAAGAGGGGAGCCATCAGCCATGTTTCTGCCATGTCCCAGAAACAAAGCCCTCTGCTCTGGGTTGGGCCAGATGAAGTGGGGCAAAGTATGCAAGGGTAGGGGGAGTTTGCCCTTTGTTGCCCCCCTCCTGCCCTTTTCTCTCTATCTCTCCATATCCTGCCTCTCACCAACTCCCACCCCCGCGAGTTCTCTAACACTGAGGGGAATTGCCAGGGAGGGAGGGAGGGGAACGGCCCTGACTGCTTCATTCAGCATCGGTAAAACGTTTTCACAGCGGCACAATGCCGGGGCGGAGTAGGCAGGTGCAAGCCAACGAGTGGCGGTAAAGGAGGGAATGGCAGAAAAAGGGGGGAAAGATGGAGAGAAAGAAAATAACAGGGTGACCCAGAAAAGACTCTAATCACGCAAGCGCCACTCACCAGCCTTTCTTGCTTTCTCACACTTCCTCTGTCTCTGTCCACAGCTCACTCACCAGTGTACACAAGCCTACTGTCTCAGGGCAAGACTTGTTACAGCCCCCCCACCCCTCCAAACACACACACACAGACTCACATCTCAGTGGAGCATGGGCTGTGTTCCATCTAGATGGTTAGTCAAGTGCAAATAAAACACACATTTACACACCAGCAACAGAGTGGACATGCAATGTTTTAGATCGCACTTAGATAAGCTCTCGTGCCATAATACCCCCCCCCACACACACACACCTACTAGCACACACACACAGACTTTCTATTGACCCAATCAAGCGTATAATGATCAGGAAGCTGCTGCAGCATAGGTGCGTGTTGCTGCCGTGTGTGTCATTCACCAGCTATGAATAAGCTAATCTAACTGACAAAAAAATCTGTTGAAGTTTCTGTGTTTTGTGTAAACACGAGCTAAACATGTTCACCTTCCCTCTTGCTATGGACTGTCATCGTGCCAAAAAAGTGACAATAACACATATAATTAATGTTCATGAATTTGTTTGTTTAATCTTTGTGGAAAAGTTTCACTTGTGAAAAATGGCAACAAAGTTCGGGTCTAATTTGTAATGAAAGTATCATGAAATTTGAAAAATATATTGATTTCTTTTTTGTTTTGTCATTAAAGTTAGATATTACCACTGACTATATAAGAGAACTGGACCGAGTGAGTGTGACGTCACCATAGGAAACGACTTGCTTCTGGTTCCAAGAAATAACGTTCATTCAGTTGTCATTTTCTTTAGCTATATGTTGGAACCAGACAATGTCAGTAAGCAGTAATTGGTCCGAGTCGGTTTCAGTCAACATTTCTATGGCAACTACTCTCGCCAATTAGGAGTGAGCTTGTTGGATGTACCTCTTAAAGCAGCCTTGTTGCACTAAATTAAAAAATATAATCAAAAAAAGTTAGTGTTATACCAATGGGATATATTGAAAAGCGATCTTGGAAAATACCGTTTGGATTGAAACATAGTAGATATGTTTCACTATAACGTAAAAAAGAACAAGTTTCATCACAGCAGACAACATGTGATTCAGCAAAATATGATCATTCCATCATTCCAGTCCAATGTGAGGAAAAACTTTGAATTTAGCAAAGACATGTGACCATACAGTGTGGTAGAATGTTGTAATAATGTTCTCTTTCTTTTGATGGAGAAAAACAACAGTGGGCTGAACTTTATTAAAATAATTCTTGCTATCAATTCTTGTTTACTTGTTTATTTGTATACATATTTGATTTACAAGAAATACAAGGAATCTAGAAAACTTCCCCTTCACTGATAAGTACCCAAGTATTTATCTGTGAGTCACACTGGTTGAAGTTTTGGCTAAAGATGTCCTGGATCCATTTTAGGTCAGTGATTTGGATTGAATCCGATCATTCAAAATGAACTAAAACTAACTATGAATTAAGATATGAATCGAATAGTTGTTTAAACGAATCGTTACACCCCTAGCATGAGTACAATAAACAAATGTGAATGAAATGCACATTTTTATAGAATGTCAAATTAACCTAATAAATGAATAAAAGGTCAAAATAGAAACTTGAATATCCTAAGAATTCCTTTTTGCTTCTACCCCAGAGTTTCTCTGTTGGTTTTCTACTCGTTTCTCTTTGACCTCTTTCCTCTGCAGCTCTTTGTTCCCCAAACACACCTACTTCTCGGCATGTCTTTTTCTAACTCATCTCCCTTAGGTGATCAATGACCCCACAAGCAAGAATCCTCCATTAAAGCTGCAGCGACAAACTCACGATCCATCACCAACACTGCTGTCAACTGCTGTAGTCTCCCTACTCTCCAACCTTGATTTTCTCTGTCATTCACCTCGTCATTGTTTCTTCATGTTGTGAAATGTGAGTTTTATGGAGAGCTTGCAGTGCAGTGTGTAACATGAGCAAATAAACTGCATTGCAGAGGAAAATGGGAGCCCACTGCAGCTTGCACATGCATGAGAACATATTTAGCTGCACATAAAGGTTCATAAATGTGGTGCCATTAAGCCCAACAATTACTGAAATCCCTCTCATCTACTTTGCTAATTTTGAAATGCCATATGATATTAACATCAGCTCGCATCCAGCTCAACTATGGTCTGACAAGTACACAATCCACACAAGGCATTTTATCTCTAAAACTACACAACTCACTACTCAGCTCCCTCACTGTCTTCACTGCCTGCCATAAAGTGATGACAGTGGCTGCACTCAAGAGACTGTTTATTTAATCTAGGATCCAATAATACATGGTCAGACCATGGAAAGTGGATGTAAGCAACCCATTAGCTGGCATGTAAACCCAGAGACCAGCAAGAAGTCGCTGCAGTCTTAAAAGACATCACTGGTTCCAGGTATTGCATGTCTGCGTTGCAGCTCAGATAAGTCACAAAATAATATTCCTAAAGGTTTCAGTTCACCTTAGACTTAGTATAAAGTGCTGCATTTGGAGTGTGATTGTTTTCTAGTTGACATAGAAACTAGAAAAAGTTCTGGTCCCCTTTCTGGGAAGCTCAAATTCCAAATAGAGGCCATATTTTGCTCTCTGCATCTGGCAGTTTATGTAAAATGCTGTACATGAAAATAGACTTAAGTTGTTCACTTAAAGATATATACTGCTAATTTAAGAAAGAAATCTCTTGCTGTGAATATTTTTGCATGATATAAGCATATAGATGGCAACTTCAGCTCACTTAGCCTAAGTCAGAGAAATATCTGCACATGTTCATACTGCAAATATCCAACTTTACGTATTTGTGTCTGTCTATATATTTGTACTTAAATTAATGCAATCATCTGAGTAAAGCTGATAGACGGAGATGAAGCAGAGTCAAGAGAATGCATTATCCGTTAGCAGTAGCAGAATAGTCTGAAGAAAAGTGTCTAGATTGATCTTCAATGAAAATGTTGCTTTGAACGTGTTTTTCTGGCATTTTTCTCATAATGGAGGACATATGTTAGGAAAATTAAGCTTAAAATTGTGTTTCTGAGTATTTTTTTAATCTAAATTGTTCAATGTCATTTGAAAACACTTGTAGCAGTGGTGTACAATTGGCCAGCCACAAGCGTCCTGCTCTGCTCCATTCTGATGCATCCACTTGTAGATGACGTGATCCATGTACGTCTTTGTTTTCTGTGTCCAAACTGGTATCTGGTCTCAAAACTATAACGCTGGATAGCTCCAAAATTGCTTGCCGATTTTGTTGCACTGATAATGTTAGGTTGGGGGTGTGAGGGGCTAGGTTTGTTTTTATTTTGCCAATAATTGTACAACTGTAGTTAAAAGTCCTCAGGAACTCGCATACAATAGAATAAAGACGATTGGAGTGGGAATTTAAGTTTAATGCTGAAAAAAACCCACAAAAGCAGCCTATTAGGTCAGTCTCTAATTGGTTATCTCTGCTTTACCGGATGAGCAGCCGTCAGTGGCGTTAGTGACACTATTATGTTTTCTAAAACGTGCTTGGACAGACACACCGCCTCCAAAAAAATACATTTACCGGTACTTAATTTGTTCATGTGAAGTGGGATGTTCCCTTAACTGCTGCAAACAAAATGACTCCTTCCTGTCGTTTATCCAAAGTAAGGTTTGTCAATACTTTTGGTCAGGCGTTTAGAGGATTATCTGGGTGCTTCCAAACATTCCTTTGTAATTAGACACCACCTCTGTCAGTCATGCAGAAGCAAAAAACTGATTGGGTGAGTGTCAAATAAGCAGCTGCCTTTGGGAATGTCCCTGCTGGAGCGTCAATAGTCTATCTTCAGTTCACTCACCCTATTTGCTTTTCTCAAAGTCACTGCAGAGAAAAAAGACCTGGGGGGGGGGGATACGTGTTTGAGTGTGTGTGAACTGAAAAAAAAGACAAAATGAGGAAATGAACAGAGACAACAGGGCCTGCAAATGAAGCGTTTCAAGTTTTCTTGAATTTAAAAACAAGTACTAGCACAGGCATCATATCAATTTGACCAAAACTGGCATTTCATATCAAACTGACGTTTGAGATGCCTCCGTAAAAGTATGTGGTGCCCGCTGGCCGTCACGTTTGATTGACAGATTCTCTCGAGTTGCTTTCAGTAGAAGGGGTGTGGAATTCCAACAACCTTACTCATGATTGGCGACAGTAGTTGCGATAGAAAAGTTGACTCAGTCCAACTCGGACCAACATTGTTGACTGGCTCTGAAATCTCGACTGAATTGGCTTCATTTCGCTGGAGCCGGAGGAAAGGCATTTTCTATGGGTGATGTCACACCCACTCTGTCCATCTCACTACACTGTTAATGCTCTGAGCCGGTGTTCTGTAAATCCTTCCTCTCTGGACTCTGGACATGCAGGACCTAGAAAAGCTGTAGTGGATACTCTCTCTATGCCGGCTCCCGGGGGAGGAGCTCGCGGCCAGACAGGGAGACTCTGCTGGATGGGAAAGCAGTCTGCTCAGGCCTCCTGAACTTTATGATGTTTTTCTTATTTTCATTGAGACAATAATACAAGGGCTGCACGGTGGCGCAGTGGTTAGCGCTCCTGCCTCACAGCAAGAAGGTTCCCGGTTCAAGTCCTGGCTGGGGGACCTTTCTGTGTGGAGTTTGCATGTTCTCCCCGTGCATGCGTGGGTTTTCTCCGGGTACTCCGGCTTCCTCCCACCGTCCAAAAACATGCTTCATAGGTTAATTGGGCACTCTAAATTGTCCCTAGGTGTGGATGTGAGTGTGTGTGTGTGTGTGTGTGTGTGTGTGTGTGTGGGTGTGTGATGTTGACCCCTGCGACAGACTGGCGACCAGTCCAGGGGTGTCCCCTGCCTTCGCCCATGAGTAGCCGGGTTAGGCTCCGGCAACCCCGTGACCCCGAAAGGGATAAAGCGGATTGGAAAATGAAAGAATGAATGAATGAACAATAATACAAAAGGTAATCGCATTTTATTTTTGTTTTTATTTTTGCCCTCTCGGGTTGATGCGCGACAGTAAGCATTTGAACTCGGTCAGAGAGAGACGGAAACACCGCGGAAGCGGCCGTCAGTCAGACACAGCGGCAGGAGAGAAACTCGCTGTAGCTACTGGGAGATTCTAAATGTTTTCATGAACCCAAACATGGAGATGTGATCTTTTGTAGAGATCTTTGAAATAAATAAACCTGATCTCTAAACATCAGCTGTGTCTCCCATGCATGTAGCAATCAGGCTAAAAACATTAGCTGATACCTCCCACACAAGGCAGAGGCGGCAAGCTTAGGGAACAAATTTTTTTGGCTATGCCGCGAGCAGCGAATTCTCCATGTGGTGAAGGAGGGGTGGGACAAGCGAATAGCGTTCGGTGTGAATACACCTTTAGGTTGGGGTTGTGAGCGGATGGAAGCTAGTGGGAGAGCATGTAGACAAAGGGATGATGGGATATCAGCAGAGACTTACTTCTGTGCCAACAGTCCAACTCAGCGATTTGACTCAGAGTTTTTCTGATGAACTCCTGCCGCTCTGCAGAAACAATGTCTCTGAAAACAGGGATTTCAGTCAAACGGCAGTAAGCTGTTTCATTTTTGGATTTATCCAATGAGAAGCAGTAGAGGAAAAGAAAGCCTTCAATATTTGAAACAGCTATGAAAAAAAGAGAAAAGATATGCCGTTAAGGTCAATGGTTCCCTTTAAACTGACCAGCATGCATTGCTGTGAGAGATACATTATGTACAGATGTAAATTTAACAAGTTTTCTTGTTTCATGGCTTTACAGTCTTGATGGATAGTGAAAAAGAAGTGTTGATCTGTCAAGTACAATTCAAGAAACTTCTGTTTCTTTCTTTCTTGTTTATCTACCTTTATGCCCTCTGTAATCTCTTCACTGCTTCCTTTGCTCTCTAACATTCTTCCTTTCAAGTGATCTTTTTTTTTCTTCCCAACAATTGTGATGTTAATATCCCAAATGAAATATTTTTTTTAGAAATTGAATCAGGAAAACTGCTTGACTGAGCTTCTTTTTTATGGAGCACAAACAACAGACAACGTCTTTCACTGAACAACACTATTCACCGCCAGCCTTCGCACAATAATTGTCATTTCCCACTTCTTTGCAAAATATTATCAGTTCTTAACAAGAATGTGGACCTCCACTTCTTTCTTTTAAATGGTCACAAAGGCAGGGATGTGCCTCTGAGGGTGAGGAAATTATGACATTCCTGCGGTGACATCAAAGTGTCTGAGAAGCAGCACTTTACGATAATAATGTCACATAATCCAATGAAAAGAAAGGCTTCCCGCTCTGTTTGCAGAGACATTTTTTTCTGCATGGAACTTTCCAACCTTGACATTTCACTCTCTCATTGACACCATATTGGAAGCATCATCTTTGTTGAGTGTTTTCATTTTCTTTCAGGCAGTTTTTGGAGGTTAAATTGTGTGTGTAATATTTTCTAATTACACTTCACTTCTTCCCACACTGGAACATTGATGCTTGCAAAGGTGAGAACAACCTTCCAGGTTTCAGGAATTTGAGCTGCTTACAATTTTATTTTACATTTTCTTTGACCTAATATGTCTTATCAAGCCTTTTTGTGCATATTCATCAATCTAATTCAAATTATAGTTATCATATTTTAACTCTGGCTTAAAAATAGAAAAAAGTTTATCTAAGCATTTAAATTTAAGTATTTGAGTACTAAAATACTTTAATGCTTAGTATTTAAGTATTTTAATTTTTGAAGGTTTTATGGTTTTATTGTATTAGATTTTTAAAATATTTTATGGCTTTATTGTAGTTTTGGGATTAATATTCTATTCTATTCTATTCTATTAAAAATAAGAAAGTAATGTTTCCATGAACAATTTTAGTAGAGAGATTCCTGAAAACTTGAAGTTTACTTCAGAATGCAGCTCTAAAAAATAACTTGGCAAAGAAGAAATCACACTGACAATAAATTAAGTAAGATGACTGGTTATTTTTCTGAACTATTTTAACTTAGTAATCTCTGACAAAACCCCTAATGGGTCTTTAGTTTAAGAAAATCAGGGCTGAAGCTTCAAACGCTTTGGTTACATAACATCAGAGTTTCATTTAGCAGAAGTAAATGAGATGAACACTGAAGTGTGTGTCAGTAAACAGTGCTGACACTGTTCTGATAGGCGCTAACATAGAGAAATAAAAGGTTAGCAGTTACAGGAGTCACTGCTCATTTATGTGATGGTAAAGACATGGAACAACGTGAAAAGTGAGCTCACTGCTCCATTTGAATGTTTTCTAATCCTTGAATATTCTCCATTTTAAACATTATTTTACATGATACTATATTTTACTTGTCCTACAGTTTCTGTTTTTGCTCTTAATGAAATTTTTATCAAAACAAGATGACAAACATGAAGTGTTATTTACATCACAAACATCTGTTAATAACATATGATGGGCACAGACCTTCTAAGGAAGAATACAAACCAGCAGTCAAAACGTGCGATAGAAAACTTCATATTTATCCTCATATCTGTCTAATGAAAGTCAAAAAACACACATAGTGACTTGAAAGACAAAAAGAAGTCAATTTCTTAATATTTAAATAAAATACCTGAACCCACAGCCTCTAGAAATTTCCCATCTGGTCCAGAAGAGCTCACAAAAAGAAAAGAAAATGTCATAAATCAAATTAAACATTTTCATGTTTTTGTTTTACGCAATGTACAAGATTTTCAACGTCAAGAAAGAGATGCAGAATCATTGAGGTGACCTTAAAAGTGAAATAAAAATGTATGAAAAGTAAACAACACAATGTGAAAAAAAAGTGTTTCAAAACTGATTTCCTGGTGATGATTACATTTGTATTCATAATCTAAAGTAAGCATGTGTAATACAACAAAAATAAAAGGCCTTTATTGCTGCTGACAATCAGCCACCATTTATTTTTAACTGCGACATTTGCAAAAACATGGAGACTGAGAAGACAGCCAACATCTCAAAACGAGGACATCTCAAAGGGTAAAGAAGCCGGAATCAAATCAAATCAAGCTTTATTTAGAAAAAGCACTTTTTATGAAAAGAACTGTACAATTAAAAACAGACAACAACAACAAAAATTTGAAAAAAATGTGTATTTTGTGTCTACTTTTGTAAAAATATGTGTACACATATTTATTTCACAAAATATACTGTAAAATTTAATTTTTAGAGGTGGTAATTATATATTTTCATTCTATCATCATGTGTGCACAAATGTATTTACTTTCTAAATATTTCACATACAAGTTTTTTCAGTTGCGTGTTAATTTGGTGGCAACACCAATTAGGTGAAGTTTAAAAGTTCTGTCAGTAGACATTTATCGCAACTTTTTAAAAAATATTTTTCTTAAAACATACTCAATGAACTTATATCCAGTTTAACAAAAAGTAAACTGTTTTTTCCAGTTACGCTGCATGCTGACTGACTGCATCTGACATTCTCATCTTGCTTAATAATTATGGTGGAGAGCAATAGATGGGTGGAAAAAGAAGAAAAAAAATTAGATTGAAAGACGAAGATGGAGATGAGTCATGTGGGGCTGAGCATTAGAACGGTGACTAACATGTTAGACTTACCAAAGGTCATTAAGTCGGCAGCATTAAGATATCACAGATGAGAACAATGGAAAATTCAGCTCTCTATGGAAAAAACAGGATGTGATGTGTGTAATGCTATGTAGGTCCTCTTTAACTGTCTTAATGTATTTTGTTTTCTTCATGAAATACAAAAGCAGTGGACAACTTCATCTGGTTGTGGCTGAGCCACAGTCAAACCAAACTGCATTCATGCGCACACACTTAACCAGCACTTATCTTATCAAAATCAGCAAAGAACAACTGCCTTCAGCCCAGTTTTGCCCTAACCTTCTGAATAAACAATCTTGATATTTCACCATCGTCCTGCAGAAAAAGGAAAGAAAAAGATTAATGCTGAAAGAGTGGTTGAAGTTTGATGAAAAGAAATGTAAAATGTTCAAAATTGAAGTTGATTCAGGAGTGTAAATATGGGTGGGCCTGAGGCTCAGATTTACAGTTGGTCAAAATTCATCATCAAAATGTGGCAAAAATGACAAAAGCTGAAATACATTTTTTGGGATGCAAAATAAAAGTGGGTAGGAAAAAAGGCCAACATCTAGATGTAATTGTGAGGATTTTATGGTTTAGTTTTGGTCATTTTCTGACTTGCCTTCATTAGTTACACTAGTTTCAGGTTTATCATGGTACACAACTGTCTTCATTTAAGTTAGTCTATTAAAGTTTCTGATGTTCTGCTCTGCAACCTATGGTTTTGGTTATGTTTTGGTCAATTTATTAAATTGTCACCAAGCTTGAATGCACTATGTAATTGATGATAAAAAACTTTGTCCATGTTTGATTTTTTTTTAGATTTGACATTGTTTTTAAAGGGCCTATATCTTACTACTTTTCAGAGTAAAATCCATATATATGATATTACCTTCGGCACACAAAAGAACTATTTTTTTTAATAAAAAGATTTATTTTCGTGAGCTTCTTTCGTTATCCAGAAGTAAGACGACTGAATTTCTGAGGCACCGTCTTTCGCTCCTTGTGGGTGCCGCCCATTTCATGACGTCAGTGTAGAGCCCGCCTTGGCAGTGTGTCTGCAATTTGCCCACAAAAAATGTAAATAAACTAAAATAAAAGCATTTTGCTAATCACTGCTAACTCTGCAGAGAAGGTGTGTGTGTGTGTTAGCCTGGCGGTGGTGCTGGCAGTGCAGACTCTTCCTGGAAGGGGCTGTTCCCACTTTGTGATGTCACAGTGTGAGGGCTCAGAGCGCAGGGTTTCAGAGGAATGCCCAGAGATGCGTGAATGGAACACAATATCACTTTGGGGTTGTTTTTGTGATGAATTAACATAATACATCTAAAAGCTAAAAAAAAGTTGATTTTGCTTGGTATAGTCCGTTTAACATGACAACAATTTGATTTTTTTCCAGAAACAAGTCTTTCCCAGTGTTAGTTTTCAAAATCTGCAATTTGCAGGATAAAGGCATAAAAGTCTGAAAATTCAGGAATATCAGTGTATTGCAGTTGGTGTAAGCGCACTTGCCGGCTGAATCGTGGCGACAGCTCTCACTGGCATCCCTCTAAACAAGCTTTTTAGCAGAAGCTCTTGTTGTGGAAACACTATTGTCTGCTTTTAGTGACCTCAGTTTAAAACACTGGATCCTCTGGAGTGTCTTGGCATTTAAAGAGTTTGAACTGACCTAAATGACCATAGGACCAAAGTGACCCAAGCTCAGTAGCTTTTAAGTGAGTGCACACGGCAGAGGAAAACAAACTAACAACGCATCAAGATTTATGTATATATTTAGATTTATGAGACAGCTTCCCCACTCCGGCAGCTTTCTCCCCTGAAGCCACAAACAAAGAGCACAGATTTTAAGCAGTGTGAGCTCTTGGCGAGGGATTGTGAGTGTAAAGAGTCAAGGAAACCTCTGTGAAACCTACCTCTCCTGCTCCTCTTTTTAGTGTGTGATACTTTGTACCTTGTTATTTTTACCCCAGATAAGCAACAAAAGCTGCTTCCAGTTTTCGCAGCTAACTTTCCCCCCTGATCCCATCATTCTGTCACCTCACTCCCTGTCTTCACTCAAAGCATCATCTTTGTAGAATAGCCCTGGGGGGTTTTCTGGGGAGAAATGAAAGTTGATTTAATCAGTCAGACACCTCATTGGTCCAGGTTATAGCAGGACAACCTTGTATGTGTGACTATGCGTCATTAAAACACAGCAGCTCTGTCCCTAAACCAACCAGGAGCCTTTCTTTTGTCAACACTAACAGCAGTGCTGAGGCCATCTGTTTTCTATGGGAAACCGTCCAACAAGCAGCTTTACGACCTGCTTATTCACATAAACACGGTGTTTCTTCTGCTCCACATTAACAGAAATACAAGAAAAAGTGTTGATGAGCTGCACTCAAACATAGTAGGGTCATTCTTTAAGAATATTGTGTCACAGATTAATACACCCTTTTTTAAATATGCATATAAAAATATGTGTTTTATTTTCCTAACTGAAGTGCTCTGCAGAAGTTTGATGCATGAAAGTCAAAGATGAAAAGACAGAACACATGCTTAAAACAAGCAGACTTTTACGTTTGGTTTTCAAACTGAATTAAGCCATTTTTCCCCAGAGACTTTATGATGTGAGTTAGTAAACAATCTAGCAAGCAATATTGGAGCTATCCAGCCAAACAGTTTTGGAAATGAAGATGCAGAAGGATCTTCGTCTGTGCAAGTGGATGCATCAGAATGGAGTGGAGCAGGGAGCTTGTTGCCCATCCAATGTATTTTTCCACATGACAAATGCAAGCTTTTCCCAACTGCATTTTGCATCTAGTCCTGATTCACAAAAGTTTGAATATAAAAGTTGTCAGAATTTTAATTTTAAGCTTAATTTTTGTATGTACGTCCAATATTGTAAGAAAAATGCCACAAGAACATGTTAAATACACCAAAACCATTATTTTCATTGGAGTGGGTCTTTAACCCCATGCTTGTAAATGTGCTTTGCACCTAACTGTTAACATTTCAGCATTAAAAATCTTTAGGCAAAAATATGTTTTTAGCAAAATGCAGAATGGCGATTTTACATCTGCCTCTTGACAGATCTTTGGTTAATGCTGGTGTGAGAGTCAGTCGCAACCTTGTTGGGGTGGGATGCTGTGCTGTGTGCGGTGGAAGCCTATTTGTCGTGAAAAGGATTACGGTGACCAATCTAGTCGCAAACAGGATTAGTGACAGCGGATCATGTCTGATTGGGAAGCTACATAACAGCTCTCACAGCTGTGAAGCAAGTTGTTGACCAGTTTGAAGCACACAAACTAATGTAAGAAAAGTTCTGCATCGCTGTTTTTCAAAAGCCAGAGATAACAACGTGTACGCAGAAGTATTTTAATTTTGAGATTGAGCTGTAGAGTCATTTCTTTCTATAGAGTCTAGCACACACACAGATGTGGTCACACACACTCAGGAGTATCTTTAATCTAAGTTGAGACAGTTAGACACCCTTGGCGCATCACTGTCCCGTTCTTTTCATGGATCTGTCACTGTCCCCCGGACAAAAGCACCTCTCCAGGATGACTAATCTGTGCTCGGCTCGCTGTCCTGGCTGAGTCAGGCTGCCATGCCAATTGTTTTTCGGACGTGACCCAGGAATCACTGGAGTGAGCTATGACTGGAATGAAGACACGTTACACAAAGGGGGCGCAGAAGCAGTGACAGCAGCAACAGACGGGGGGAAATGGAGGAACCCCACTTATTCTCAGCTCATTAAAACTTCTTAGAGAGCTGAAAGATGAGGTGAGGCAGAGCGCCGTTTATATCATCGTGTGTGCATATCTCATTCCTGTCTCATGTCCTCTTGAGCAGTGACAGTGAAGCCTCCGGAGCTGACACACGGGACAGCCCACCTCAAGCCCTCCGCCTCCCCCTCAGTCACCAATAGTACTCATCCAGACAGTGATGCTGTGTAACTGGGGAGCCTGAGACAGAAGTGGTTTTGGGAGTTAAAGTGCAGGTTGACAGACTGTCAGGGCAAATGCGCACACAAACACACTCACAGAGAGCACAATATCAATATGATGATAAGTGGGAGAAACTGCATCACCACTTCTCCCATTACCCTGTCTTTCCCTACCTACCAGCTCCAACCTGCAGTGTCCTGACAAATCATTCTCACCAACCCAAACTGGTGAGCTAAGCAGAGTCTGACACACCTGAACACCAGCACATACACGCACAGCCAGTCAAATATCCCAACACACCCACTTTCATACAGACACAGGGTAACTTACACAAACACGTGCATACTTGACATGACTGTGGGGAACCAAAGCTACAATAGACGAGGATGCTTTCAAGTGACTGCGCATACGCGGCAGCTTTCACTCTTTAAATATTAAGAGGAGACTGACAGACAAGTTTAGGTTTTTAAACATAAAGTTTTATCATTGACAGGAGATGTGGAGCAATGCATCTTTTTACATTATTGACTATTTTTTGTCTGCAATTTAGTCCAAAACTTGTGTAAAATTCTATTTAAAATCATTGTCTTGATTTTGTAATGAAGCTTATGTTTCTGAACAATCTTTACCTGATAGAAAAATTGGCTGAATACTAGAGTGAAACGATCTCCCTTTTTAAAGTCCCACTTTGATCATTGTTTGATTCTCAAAATGTTCCCAGTGGTCTTTTAATTATAATTATGCAATTTTTCTGTCAAAATAATAATAAAAAAAACCTGTCATTACAAAGACATAGTTTTTGCAGAGCGGCAAAAGCTAGCTTTCAGCCCCTCTCAACCCTAGAAGATGCATCAGAACGGAGTGGAGCAGGGAGCAATTTTAGGCTTAATTTTATTTATAAAATGTGAAAAAATGCTGCAAGAACATGTAAAAAAAATAAAACTCGATTTTAAATTTGCCTGTCAGTAAACAGGATTGGAGCAGTTCAATAAAAGTGACCCAAGGTTCATTGTAAATTTGGACTCAAAGAACTACAAAAATTAGACAAACAGTTGGAAACAAATCCGGAGTCACATTTTTAAAAGGTTCCACACCTGCTTGGATTTCTCTACGTATCTTTCTCACAGATACATAGCAGATCAGTGAACCCGCTGTCTTTTTAGGCAGCAGGACACCATTCCTGCTGAATTACTCACATCTGGAAGAGAACAGAAGCAAAAATAGACAGACTGTAAAGCCAAGCTAATTAAAGTAGCAATATTAAATGTGAGTTTCATGTGAGAACAGAGGAAGGGGAGATCATCTGTGATACCTTTCCTCTCCTTGTATTTCCATCACTCGTGGCCCTTCCTCTGCCCTCCTCTCGCTTCACTTATCCCCCACTTCTCTCGGCTTTCTCAGGAAAATTACAACCTGACTGCTCACTTTAATATTTCAGCATCTAAGTAACTGTGACAGGCTCTCCTTTGTGTGTCCCCCTCCCTTTCCCTGTCCCTACCTTCATCCATCCACCCACCCCGCTCTTTCCCTGCCTCAACCTCCCAGTGTCATTTGCTTACCATTCCCCCCGATGGTTCAGGCTTTGCCATGTGACAGGAAAGAGGGAGATGGAAAAAACAAAAACAAATCAAGCTCAAAAGCAAGACCTCTTTGCCAGCCTATCAGGCTGTCTCTCTGTGTCTCTCTGAGAGTTCTTTGACACGTACACGACCATAAACCCACGGTGAGGAGAGGTATCGCTGCACCCTGATGCACGCCTCTCAAGCTCAGGCTTGGACACACACAGGCAGTGTTTCAGGCTGACAGGACAGGGGAACGATCTCATCCACAGAGACAGACATGGACTCAGAATAGAGATGTGTGTCTTCAGGAGCGTTTGTAAATGAGAGGTCATCCCTCGCTTGAACACTCCTCAGATCCGGAGTTCCTTTAAACAAAATGTTCACTTTTATTTCCAAAAGATAGGCCTAATTGAACATACGTAAAATGAGATGCAAGTGGAGGAAAATGGACTTGATGGAATTGTAAGGCTGTTTTGAGATGAATAGCAAAGACGGAGTATATTGTGCATTTAAACACACTATGATACACATACATAATTTAGACGGTCGCCTCCTTTTTTCCATTTATTCTATTTTCAACTCTACCATTTGATATCCCTCGGTTTTCCCTCTCACACAGAAGCACATTGTGCCCAAAAATCAAACGAGACAAACTCGGAAGAGGCTTTGGAAATAAGGCCTTTACTTCAATAAGCAGCAACGTAAATGATGCAGCAGTGTCAACAAAAGCGTAAAGAAAAAGCACATATATACACAAGCACTGGTATGTTTGTTCACACTGAAAGAAACACGGACATAGAAATGTTCAAAGTTAGCAGGTAGAGACAGTGTACACAACATTGATCATATAATTTACTACTCTCTATCAAGCTACTAGGCTATTGATTAAATAATTCCACATGTGGGTCTCGGCTACTGCCAAATTGCTAAAATGGGACTGCTCTACTTAAAGTGCACCACATAATGGTTTTGGCATTGATCTTGGCTCCCCTTCACTCACTTACAATGCAAACAAACCCCAACCGGAGCCAAGAGTATGTGAAAATGGGAAAAGCAACATTTGCACACATTTACAATTGATAGGCAGAAGCAACAGGTGCAAGCTAAAACAACACACAAATCAGGAATATTCTTCAAGAGCCAGTCCTTAGATACTTGTGAGTTCATCAAAAGTTGAAAAGTGCTATTTGCAGTGAGTGGCAAGTGGGTTTTGTGTAGAAGTGGAAGATTACAAGCAGTCGAAAGGCCAATTTGACCTAATTTTTGCTCTGATGGCTCAGCTGGCTGATCTGCTGCTGTGCCCAGAGGCTGGAATCACCTACACGTGTACCGTACAATAGGGGTGTTAATTCAGGAGCCCAACAAAAGTGTCTTTGCTTTTACAGCTAAGGACTACAACACCTGCTCAACTACCTCTGGATTCAAATGTCTAATTTGCCAATTACATGGCAGCAGCTGAATGTATTTATGGATGCAGGCCATGAAAAATGTACCTGCCAAAGTAGACTGAGATTTATATTGCAAAAGAAAACAGTTATCCAGAGCTTGTTATTAATGTCGATGCATGACAGAATACCTTTGCGTTCATGTTGTTTTAGCCAAATTCTTTTTTATTACCAAGTTTTTGAGGTTTTGTGTCCTTATGTAGCTTCATAAAGAGAAATACTTATTCTGGAGGTGAACCTCACATGCTTTGTTGTTTGAAGCAATGACCATTTAAAGAAGTTTTTCATTGCAAGTAGGTTTAAACTGTTCTTTTCAAACCTTTTTTCTGAAATTCTCGCACTCAAACACACTGTAAAGAGGTGTAATGGAAGATTGATTAAGTTCATTTCAATAATCCATAAAGAAGTACGTTTTAAGGTAAAGATGTCTGAAAAACTTCACCAACACATTTTGATTAATTGGAAATGAAGCAAAAAAGAAACCAAAATGCGGATAAACGTTGACCCTGAGCCCATTCCCAGCTGTTTGGTCTGCAGCAGAGTTTGTTTTCTTAGTCTGCTTCATTTGGCAAATGTGAAAAGTAATTTAGACTTTGGTTATGGACCAAACAAATGAACCCCGGTCCAGTTTGGAACAAGGAACTTTTTTCACTTTTAATGAACTGTGGAGCCCTTCACTTCATTGTGAATGCAGATGTACTTTTCACAGACCAAAACATAGCTCAAGGGCAATGGAACTAAAGGGGCATTCACACCGGACACGATGGCGTGGCGGGGGCGTCAAGCTTATTATTACCCTACCCTACCCTATTACCCTATATTACCCTATTACACCTTACTTACCCTTACGTGTTGCTTAATAGTTCGTTATGTCCTGTCACTTGAAGAATAGCCATAAAAAAACATGTGCATGAACATATTTGCTCTATGAGCTCACAGAGCGGTCTACAATCTTAAAATTGGATGCCCCGTACAGATTTGCCCATTTTTTGTCCGCAGAAAACCCGTATCCACCCAGAAGGCAGCTGTCTCTGCTTTACATTGTACGAGTAGCTTTCAAACCAAAGATATGTAGTAAGGGACACAAAAAGTCTGGATTAGAAAAGTCAGACACATTTAATAGTAACTTCCTGCCAATTCCAAATGTCACATGTAAGTCTGTAGGGCAGTAACTTCCGAAAACAGTTCTTGCATGTTCTTTTGTGATATCTGGCAGTGACATTCACATTGGAAAGAGACAGTTTACAGACATTAATGGATGAAGAAAAGTTTAAAGGAGAAACAAAAAGTCACATCATTCGCACCCTAAAGACAAGGAACATTCTCCAAGTGGTTTGCCCTTTTTGTTGTTCTGATCTTTTGTCCGTTCCAAGTTGACATTTTCCATTTCAAGATAACTCTTGAAGATGTTTTGCAAATGAAGTATAGAAACAATTAGCCTTTTTTCATATTTAAATACAAAATATTGTGTTACTTCAAATGCTCTTACAAAAACTAGGACACTTAAATTAGATCTGCAGGGATAAAATGCTAAGAAATGGGACACTGGAAGCTAAACACAGAGTGAGGAAAGACATAGGCGACAGAAAAGGATAGGAGAGAGATAGAGTGTGACATAAAAGGGGAGAGAAGGGGAGTCCAGCTGGTGGCAGAAACAGAGAGTGATGTAAGGATATGACACCTCCTGTCTCTGCGTTAGCCCTTGTTGGCCTTCGCAGGAACACACATGACAGCCCTTGTCACACTCATTTACTCTCCACCCCTCCATCACAGGATGTATGGGAAAAAAGAAGAGTTCATTGGAAAAGAGATGCACAGACAAAGAAAGAAAGTAAGAAAGGATTGTTGCAAACCTCATACTCTACAGAAAATCAAAGACGTGTTGGCTTTTATCAAGTGCCATTGGGATCTTTCAGAACTTTTATTTTCAACCATCCTAAGCAGCATTAGAAGACCAGTTGAGAATTGAAAGAAAAAGAGTGTAGAACCAAACAGCAAAAGTTTATCTCCATTAAAAACAAAACACTGAAACTGTAATGCAAATGTGAAACCATGAAACAGAGATGCAAACTTGGAAAGTATGACATCTATAACGCATCGAAAGCTGCTGAATCCCGTTGAATTCTTGAGAAAGTTATGTTACAATATTAACAAGTAAAATGTGCTTTTTGGTTTAATCCTCCATGTTGTCATCCCCATCTGCATCACTTTAATTGGCAAACAGAATTTCCTCTCAAACACTATTAATTATGTTTTGGTCACAGCTTTAAATTCCCACTACAATCATCATTTGATCTTTTTTCAAAGCGTTCCCTTTCCCTCGGTAATGCAATTTTTAGCCAAAATTTAAAAAAACCTGTCGTTTCCATAGCATAGTTTCTGCAGAGCGGCAGGAGTTCATTATAAATTCTGAGTTGTGAGCTGGACGGTTGGCGTGGAGTAAGCCTGCCCTGAGTTCCCATCATTCATCTGTTTACACGCTAGCTTACAGTCCCTTGGATTCCCTACCATTACCGTTGTAACAATATGGCGAGTAGCGGTCGTTCAGGAACGAGTTTTTACACCGGATGCCCTTCCTGACCAGGTTTGAAGGGTCTCTCCTAAGGACCCACACTAAAGTTTTTAGCTCATTGCCACCCTGGGAAGTGAACCCAGGTGTCCTGCAGGACAGTCCTACACCCAGCCAATTATGATGCGAACTGAAAGAATGAAAAGAAAAACACATTTCCAATTTATCTGGTGAAAGAAATCTTAATTCACAAACAATAGATCAAACAGCGTTTTTAAACATATTTTGGCATTACCTCAAAATAGGGATTTTAATAACAATATTACACAAGGAAAATAGTTGAAATAGTATCGAAACTATGTTTAAAAACCAAAAGTACTGCATTTGTGATGTGTCATTCCTACAGCAAGAGGATTGGATAAGTCACAACAAAACACCATCAATACTTATAAGAACTTCACAACCATGGAAGAAAAAAATGAGTGTATGCTTTTGGCTTATTCATCTTTTGTTACATCATGAGACAGGGCCTGAGTAGCTTAATGTCAGTTAATTCTGTGATGATGCTTTTATTGCATGTGCAATTAAATGTTTTTTTTTTTTAACTTTTTCTTTAGTATTCTAATTATAGTAATATGAATGTTCAATTTATTTGTTTTGTGTGCATCAGCAGTATACGGACTGGTAGTCTGATAATAACAATCTTTAAAAAATATGAATAATAATAAATAAGTATTTATATAGGTGGGTGGTCACAGTAACAGCACTGCGTGAATGGACCCTTATGATCCCATAGTGGGAAAAAGCTCACTGGGAGAGGAGATTGTCACTTAAACACAATTTTTACTTTTTCAAAGTTGAAAGACCCAGACGGTAGATCAAGCGGTCTTTGTTTTGTTGCGTGCTGCTGTCTTTCCCTCCGTGTGCCACAGTTGGCCCTAGGTTACCGACCCCTGGCCTATATCATCCTATTCTTAAGCCTTTCAGAGTAAACTTTATATATAGCCTATATAGCCTTTGGTTACCCAAAGGCACCCACAAGGAGCCTTTTAATCCTTGTGTAATCCAGCATGTCTGCTGTCACCCACAAAAACAAACAAAATAAGAACTTTTGCAAAGATAAATGTGCATGTTGTGCATATAAAATAAAAGGGTTTTGCCGATCACCGCTAGCTCTGCGGAGAAAGTGGGTGTGTGTGTTAGTCCGGGGGCGGTGCTGGCAGCCCAGACTCTTCCTGGAAGGAGCTGTTCTAAACTTAATTCTCGGGTATGGAGAGGGGCTGGTGCTCAGAGAGCAGGGTTTTAGAGGAAAGCAGTGAAGAATGAACATTATAATACACCTAAAAGCTCAAATAAGTTGATTTTGCATGATAAAGCCCCTTTAAACTTTTTTTAATGTTCTTTTTTTGCAGTTTGGGTTTTTTTTTCATGGGTGACACAATCTTATGTGCTTTAAAAATTGGAAAAACGAAAACCGTTTTTCTTTTTTGGCACTTTTACACAATATTAATGGGAATGATGTATCAAACACAGGAAAACAACAGAAGACAAAACACAAAATAAACATTCACATCACTGTACCTTTGCATTCCTTCAAACATCCATAATAACGCCCATAAAATGCACGCCAGAGGGGAAAAAAAACACATCTTCAGGCATGATTGCATGTGTTAAATAAATGAGGTGAACCAATCAAGGGGAGCTCTGTTTGTGTGAATGTCTGTCTGCTTCTGTCTGTGCAGCTCAGCTGGTTAAAATTGCATGACAAGAGGAAAGGAGGAAGGACAGTGAGTAGGGGGTGTGTGTGTGGGAGAGAAAACAGATCAGTCTTTTCACGGTAGTTAGTTTATGTAAAGAAAGAAAATGAGAGAGAAAAGCAGAGTCTTGGAGGGCCCCGCCGCAGCGCTCAACACAATAATGAATTTCAAATAAGTTATTCACTTCAGGAGTAAGTGGCTGGCACCCACTCCTTACAGCTGGTTTGTTGAGATAATTGATTTTCAAATATTTTTGAGGAACCAGGAATGAGAACTGGTCAAGGAAAATAAGGAAAAGGAGGGGTGAGTGAGTGGAAGCCCCACCAGGGTGGTGTGCATTTCTGCAGCACTGCTGCTCTGGAGTGTGCGTGTTGTTTTGGTGCGCGTTGCATGTGAATAAGTGGGTAACAGGGATGCTTTAATTCACGTAGGAAAGAAGCCGTGTCTGAACGTAGGCTGGGGCACTAGCTGTAATTAAGCTGATACAGCTCTGCAGGCGCTCACATTGACTCATGCAGGAAAGATGAATTTTTTATTGCGAGCATTTCTGCTTCATCTGCGCTGCCCCCTCTCTCGGCCTGGCTCAGAGCATGTTGGCTGGCTAAACTTTGCACCGCTTTTCTGCTGGGCTGTTAACATGGCAGCCTTCCTCTGCTGGCTGCACTGACACAGATAACTGAGCAACCGGGATGACAGCGACACAGACACAATGAGATGCATTAGTGGCAGGATTTGAATTGACAATGTAATTTACCACATTGCTCACACTTCACTCTGCTAACTCTCTGCCTCTCTATCTGTCTCCACCACCCTCGTCCCGCTATCTACCTGTTTAATTTATAGCAAGAGGGAGAAAGTGAGGTGAAGGAGCTCAAGCAGCTGCCGGGCTTTCCATCATGAATATGTTTAACACATGCTACATCATACAGAGAAGGTGTGGGGATTAAACAAACAGCTTTTGTCGTATTGCACAAAAACATTATTAAAAGTGTGTCCAAGGGGGGATAACCTATTTTCAACCAACAATTTAGAACTCAAGTTTCTGACAGGAAGATTCACAACCTATAGATGGGAACAGCTTAATATTGTGGTTCTGAAACAGGAACAAAAACTGAAATAGTTAATTCTCTACATTATAGAGAACATTATTTTTTGGTAAAAAAAAAAATACTTTTATAATAATAATAACAAGTACCCTTTTTGTATCAGATGATTTGTTTCTTTAAAATGCAAATCAATTAGATAAAATGAAAAAAAAAAAAAAAACTTTACACCACTGTGAACAAAACAAATCAACTCATGTGTGTATTTTAAGAAAGCACCCTGACTTTGAAAAAACAAACAAACAAACAAAAAACCAGCAAGAAGCTTTTTTTATTAGATTTATCATATTTATTAATTTCATTTTTGTGCCGGTTTTAAAAATCCGATATTGTGCAACAGGCTTCTTCCTTCTTCTGTTTTGAGCTAGTTTGTTGGATGTAGAAGTTATGACTTGGAAAAGTACGGTGGCCCTGAAGTGCAAATGCCACCAACGAATCACTCAACACAAAAACACATTGAAGAACACAGCGACAATTCAAAAAGCAAAACAAATATTTAAAAAAAAAAACATTTTAGAAATCAAAAACAAAATGAGTCAATAATTTAAGAAGAAACTGAAATAAGAAGAAATGAGAAGAAACATACCAAAAAAATCATCTAAATAAAATAACCTTTCTCTAATTGCAGGTAATATTGTTAATTATTTTTCTCATGGATTTTTTTTCTTCATTGATAAGCTTAAATATTAATGGCACTACCAAATGAAAAAAGTTTTGCATTTTTGATGATTTTATTTTATAATGAACTTGTAATTCCAATGTATTACAGGCATTTTCTCTTACATTACACCTTCTTGTCAAATTATAGTCACTCCTGAAATGATTATACACCAGAGTGGGAAGGTGGCCATGGTTGCTCTGGTCTTTTTTTTTATGAGGGGAATGGTCAGAGATTTTCATCCATCTGAACAACAGCAAGCATTTAGATCATTTGTAAGTGAAGGTAAAAATAATTTGGTATTTCAAAAGTTGTTGGGTTGCTCCTGTTATGAGTGACGGGTGAAACATCTTGTGAAAGTGTCTTTAAGACGAAAAGTTTAAAGGAGAGTTTGAAGAAACCAGTTCAGGAACCAGCATGACAAGAACAATTCTCTTATCTAGAGGATACTTTGAGCGTTTTCTTTCTTTTTCTCTTTTTGTGACTACATTCAAAACAAGTCAACAATGAACTTTTAAAAGTACTGTCATTGAACCTAATCCAGGATTAAAAAGGTCCTTCAAATCTATGCCTGTTGCCAGGTACTTTTTAAAGGCACCTCCCCTTTCCATGACTTAAAATTCTTAGACGACAGGACATTTTGACAGCTGTGGCTTTGGGCTTCAAAACTTACTGAGACCATAATTGAGCTATAAGCGAAAAGGGTAACAGGTATACCCTTTGTTTAACACCTGTCAGTTTGTGCTGGTGTGGGTGTGCTTATGAGCAAGTGTGCGCAGAAGCAAAGTTTGTCATCACGTTTTAGGAGCATGAAAAGGGATCTGTGCAGGCATGTTCCTCAAGCCAAATTCTCAGATATTCAAGTGCTAATATCCAACACCCACACAAGCATGCACGCACACACAAACACGCTAACAGAAACAACACACTGCGAATACAATAGTGTTATTTTTTTCGATGCACAAATGTGTTCTTGTGTGGATTTATTCTGATTCAGATTGACAGGATGCTTAGGAGGCTGTGTGCTCACTATAATTACAAACACTTCAGAAATGTCGGCTCTTAATGTTGGCGAGGAGGGTGTAATCAACGCTCACAGGCGCGCACACACCTGACATTCTTGCAAAGATTATCAACACACCTCTTTGCACTGGAATCCAATCTGAGAATAAAGAAAATAAGCCATTAACATGCACACACACACACACACACACACACACACACACACAAAGGAAGCATCACTGTCACCATGACCATCATCAGCGACAGCTGCTGTCTTATCATCAAATCTGTCAGCATCATCACTATCATCATCATATTTATCATTGCATGATGTTGGCAGCAATCTTTGTTTATTACATTTTTTCAAGAGATGGTAAAGTATAATCCATTGCTATGTGCATGCCAACACACACACACAAACACACACACTCCCACAGGACAATAGTTTAACATATTGTATCAAATATTCATTAACTATCTTATATTCATGTCTGTGTGTAGGCTAGATGTTAAGAGAATGTCATAATAGCATTTATGCAAAGTTAGCTGCTTATACAATAAGTAAACTTATTTTAAACAAACAAATAAAATCAATCAATACTGGGGCGGGGGATTTTAGCTTCCTTTGAGTGTCCAAACTTATTTGAGAAATCGACTTTCAAAAACCTAAGCTGGCTCAAAGTCTTTTTCTCGTTCCTGCTGGGCACCTTAATTGCTTCGGGCACCATTTACGGAGAGGTTATTAGGTAACAGCTGTCCCCTCCCCATGTTTATGTATGTATGTTTCTGCCCTCCCATCTCAGCCCTTAGGCTACTAGTCCAACCTTTTTTGCATAACAAGTGCTCAGCTTGTTATGCAGGTTCTGTGGTCATTATTCTGCGCCCTGTGGTCCCCGCATTCCCAAGTACTCCCTTAGGTCCCAAACCACCTGCAGGGCAGTGTTGAAGGAACACTGTTTTCATTAAGATGGTCATTTTCCGCACACTGTGATTTATGTGCGTTCTTTTAAGTAGTTTTTAAAAAGCCAGGGCATTGCATTAAATACCACCGCAGTGGAACTATTAAGTGGAGAGAAGCAGCCGGACAACCTGTCGCTGTTATGGCATTTCAATTCCGTCGCAATGGGGCAGCGTTGAAACACACACCATGCAGGCTTGAGTGAAGGACCAGCTGCCGAACATCTTTACAACTACAAGATTATTTTTTTTCTCTTTAGCTTGCGCAGTTCTTTATCACTCAGATGCTTTCTGAGTAAGTCCCACACACTCATACTGTAAGCTTAATCACTCCTCTTTTCCAGCAACCATCATACCTCTTTACTGAACTTCCAGATAGGCAAATTAATTATGGACTTCTTGATCTAGAAACAATTATGATTACAGCACAGCCTCGTTGGAAGAGGCTCGGAGTGGAATGACTGCCACTCCCAACATCTTTGAAGTGTTGTGTTGGAGGATGGCACTATTAATGAGTCACTGCATCTTATCGCCATCAGCTGTACAAGAACGATGAAGCACACTGCCTTCGAGTAATCATTAATTACTGAATCAAACTGCAAATAGGCTTTTCCCTAATTAAAGAAAAAGCACTTGATCACTTTTTCCTCACATTGAGTTATCTGCATCTACATATTCCTGCAATGACATATAGTGCTGTTTCCATCAAGTTGGTAGCATCTCTGAAGTTCAAACACACAATAGTCTTGGTGTCTATACATCCCAGTATTGAACAAATGGAGACAGTTATGACTCATTGTACTGCGCTTGCTTGTTGTTGACCTCCGTATATAGGCTCATATGTAGAGTTCGACAGCCTGCTTTTGTATTCACTAAGTTTATTTCTGCTTGATGGAAAATGTAACACATTTGCATTGGCTTGTGATTAATATTGCTTAAAATGATCACAAAAACACAGAAGAATAAAACAAAGCTGGTACAAGCAAGTCGTTATGTAACCTTGCACTAAGAAAGCCTGAATCTTGCCACAGATTTTCTGACTGAAAGATACTTTTTAACTTTTACCTGGTTTGGTCTTCTTCCAATTTGCATTGTTGGCCTTCTCTCTATTTTTATATTTCAAATACATGTCACTCTTTGCCTTCTTTGCTTCTTTAGATGATGTTAGATAGACCTTCATTCAGTGCTGCAAATGGCTCTAAGACCTAAAATGAAAAAAAAAAAAAAAAAGCTTGACAATACAGAAACACACGTAACATTATAAGTATAAAATAATTATTAATTGGTTTAACTGAATCCACAATGCATTAAATCACATCAGTGTTCATTTGCAAGTAAAACAAGACCCCAGTTTTTTGGTGGATCAAGGTTGGCTTGTTTTGTTTGCATAATTCTATGTTCACACTGGGCTCTGCAACACGCGGTCAAGCGACCACGCTCAATGAAAAGTTTAGGTAAACGATTGCAGATGCACATTCCAGGCTTTTGTGTTCAGAACTGTTGCGGTCACGCATCGGCAAGCAAGTTTTAAAGTAAATTTTCAGGCTACAAATGTACAAAGTATGCAACACGGGTTCACCCACCAATGTGACTTTTTTCAGAAATATCGAATATGTATTTGAAACCATGACAAACCCACTCCAATGAAAATGGTGTTTTAACATGTTTTTGTGGCATTTTTCTCATAACAGAGGACATAATTGAGTAGATAAAAAGGCATTGCTTGAAAAAGCTTGGGTTTGTGACGCAGCAAACACTCCTCCTCCTCACCCCCTTTGTTTTCCAATATTTCCCGCCTTTTTTTGCACCGCTAATGTTAGTTCGTCATAATAAGCTTGTGCGGGAAAGTGCAAACAGAGCTCTCAGCAAAGGGGAGGGGAAGAGGGACAACATTCACGCCCATAACTCAGAGGCGAATTTCTAATGAGCTACAGCAGATGTGCAGAAAATATGTCTTGAAAAAAACAACACAAAAAACTGCATAATAATAATTTAAAAAACACTGGGAACACTTTTACAATATAAAAAATATAGTTAGAGTGGGACTTTGACACATAGCACACACAATCCTCTTTGCCATTTTTCACCCTCCAAGTGAATTATTGTACTGTATTTACACAAACAGTTTATAATAGAAATAATACTCCTGAACCCATTTGATTATTTTAACTTTTTTAATCTTTGGCATTCTTTGGACACACAGCTTCTAATAGAAAGAAAACCAAACTGCTTCTGAAATGAGTATGATTGTTGTGAGAGCGGATTGGCAGTTTTAGCACACAGACATTTTATCGGGTTCCCGTATCATAACTTCGACACACACTCAGTCGTGTTCATGTCAACTCACTGTCGGTGGCATGGCACAGTCTGCATGGGGCATGCTGACATGCACGCACATTTATGCAGACACACACACAGACACAAACACTTCCAACACGCTGACACAGAAAAGCACTTCATGGATTGTCTGTCTGGGGAAAGGTGCGAACAAGAAATTCTGTGGTTTTTCCTTTTTTTTCTTTGAGCTGCTAGAGTAGAGTAATACTAACACACACAAGCACACACTTTTGACTGTTTTAGTATGGATGTTGACATAGAATGTGTGCACAAAACGTAACCTTTGGGACAAAAAGTAGAAATTTGACTGGAACCAAATTCAAATGTCTATTTGAACCAAATCTTGTGGAATGGGAGCATCAGAAACAGTCCTGATAACTAAAGTGTGACCAATGATTAAAAAGGTATGCAAGGAAAAACATAATTCACACGCAAAGCTATAAGAAACGGGTCTTACATGGGGATGAAACCCTCATCATAAGTGTCAGGCGGTAAGAGACCCCTATTTCTGCTGACATGAGAGAAGGCAGGAAAGACTGACACCACAGTGAGTGAAGACAGAGAAAAGATAAATTTGTCTTTGTACTTTTGCCTCATCTTTCCATGGGCAGTGAGGCAGCGGTGTTAGACATGCCTCTTTGTGCAAAACTGTAAAAAATTTAATTATTGCTTTCAAATAATGCATGACCTCAAAAGTCATTTCCTCTTCTGAAGTCTGTGCACAGCGGCCGTGCTTCCAGAATAGAAAACCTGCTTATCAAAAAAAAGACCAGGAACCGTGAAAGGCCAGAGTGTGGAATGGAAGACAGGGCAGCTCTTCAGAGGTTTGCTCGTCTGCAAATGCAATGCTGCCTGAATAAATGCGAAACTTGTTTAGTGCAAAACTGACAACATTCAGAAAGGCAGAGTTTCATGCATATTTGTGTGCATTTGCCATGCGTGTCAGTGCAGACCTGTGTGATTAATCTGCTGCAGGTGCACTGAGTTTTATCTTTGTTTAGCATGTCTGCGAAGAGCAAATTAATCAAATATTTGCAAAAAGCTAACTTCTAAACCACTCAGTACTTTCTTTTAATTTTATCATCAGGTTTGGGTTGCTGTTTGGGAACAATTGAGCTAAATGCAAACCACACATTTTCTAAGCAAAACAATTGTCAGAATTGTACATTTCTTAATAATTAACCTCTTAAAGATCCAATCTCCAGAAACTCGTGTTTTTGGTGTTTTTAACATGTTCTTGTAGCATGATTTTATCATGATGGAGGACAAATACAAAATAGTTTACAAAAAAACTGTGTTTATGAGTATTTCTTTATTCATGTTGTATTAGGAGCAGATGTGAGGTTCTGTAAGCCAGTGGGAGAGCGTGTAAACAAAGGGTTAATAGGACATAAGCGGAGACTAAAAAACAAAACAGGCCTTTTGATTTTGATTAAAAACAGCATAATCATTATTAAAGGACCGCTGGGAACTATTTTACAACAGAAAAATATAGCTGGAGTGGAACTTTAAAGGACCTATATCATGAAAAATCAACTTTTAAGCTTTTAAGTGTAATATAATTTTAATTCCTTATGAAAAACACCCCCAAAGCTGTATTTGCTCCATTTATGCATCTAAAGCTTTGCTCTCTGAGCACCAGACCCTCCCAATTCACAAAAATGAGTGGTCCTCACATTGTGACATCACAAAGTGGGGAACAGCCCCTATCCAGGAAGAGTCTACACTGCCAGCTCCGCCCCCAGTCTAACATACACACCCACTTTCTCTGCAGAGCGAGCAGTGATCGCCATAACGCTTTCATTTTATATGCACAACATGCACATCCATCTTTAAAAAAGTTTGGATGTTGTCTGTTTTCATGGGCGAAACGTTAAAACGCTGCAGAGGCTGTTGTCATGAAATGGGCAGCATCCACAAGGAGCGAAAGGCGGTGCCTCAGAGATCAAGTCGTCTTATGTCCAGGTAATAAAAGATCTCACGAAAATAACTCACATAAAAATGTGTTCTTAAGTGAGCCAAAAGATGATCATAACTATGAAAATTGTTTACTTTGAAGGGTTTTAGAATAGCATGATAAGCCTTTTAATACCCAGGCTCTTGTTTGATGACCCTTTTCTGTTTCTCATTGTTAGTTGGGCTTTGATAGCAGAATGAACTACTGTGATGATATAATCCAAAATGTGATGTCTAGGTCTGAAGAAGTTAAGATATGAGAATTTTTACATTGTTTTTGTGCAGTTCCTATTTGCTAACTTTGCTAGATGCTTGTCCCTAATACACTTCACAAAATATGTGCTTGTCAGTACTGTACTTTAGGAATAAAATGCAGCTCTTTCACACATGTGCACACAGGAGTTAACATGGGTTTGGTGCACTCCTCAGTTTGTGCGAGAAATGAAATTGTCTTCCAGTCTTCCAACCATGAGCAGATCACTCATCAAATGATGCAGCATCAAAAATAATCAAAAATAATCAAATTATGGTTTTTATTTGTTGCTAATATTTGGTCTGACGTTTTTATAATAGTTATTTATGAAAATTAGTGTAAATTTTTAATGATTTAAACATCTCTTAAAAAAACAAGTTTCTTTTAAGGACTGAAGAAGGTTTTAAAAATTAAATCACATGCTTAAATATCTGGTTGTGAAATTGTCTTTTACTGTTCTTAAACTTTTTCCAATTTCCAAAATTTTACTTTGCTGGCATTTCTAAATGCACAGAGAAAAAGCTCAGACTACCAGTTCCTTGCATCACATTTAGTTTCATAATCTTAATGATGGAATGCCACAAAAAGGTCAAATCTATCAATGAGTCACTCTGGCTCATCTCTCACTTGTATTTTTAAATACTCCTTTTGTGTCATTCTTTTATCACCTATTCTTCTGCTTTTCAATGCTCATTGTCAAAGTTTAACATCCTAAAACTGACAACATTTTTACCATTTACAACCTTTTTACATATACTATTACTTGTGTTGCAAAATCTTTGTTTTTGGAACAAACTTCTCCAACAATTACCTGTCTACTATCTGTCTTTCATTTGAGCTATCAGAATCCAAGCGGTGAGCATTAAGGCCCACTTTCGTTCAGCAAACAGTCTGGGGCCTTTTTGAGCTTTTTTTTTTTTTACAAACGTCACATTTTTTGATTAATTTATCTTTAAAACTTTTTTGTGGCAATACTTGATATCCAGATTTTTAATACATCCTCAGCTTCTTTGTCACAGGTATATTTTGGATTATTTACACAAAAATTCCACCAGGAAAATGTCCAAAAAGTTGTAGTCCAAGTGAAAAATGTTGTAATTTTTTACTGCAATATTCACAAAAATTCAGATCAAATAGTTTTTATGTTTTATAACAAAAGATCAAACATATAAAAACAAAATACAAATGTTTACATCTGCAAACAATGCAAAGATAAGGTCAAAACAATGTGAAAAATGTCTGGAAAACCAGGCGAAGCTTCATTGACCTATAAAGATCTATGGATTTATTCCAAGCAGTATCACAATTTTTTGTTTTTTTTATCAGAAGTCTTATTACATTTGTGTTAAACCAAAAATGTCAAAGCTAAAATGTTTTGAATCATTCACGGTAAATTTTGAATGAAAGAGGTGTTTATGACAGGGGTAATTTCATTCCTCCGTCATTTATGTGAGTTCAGAGACTATTGTGGGTTGACTAAACGAATTCATAAAGAATGTAAACAGAAAAAAGACAACAAATCATAGATTCTGTCTTATTATATTTATTAAAGGAGTACATAGAGACTGTACAAAGACAGAAAGCTGTCTAACTCACTAAATGTTGCTATTCCAATTTGCCTCAACTTGTTCTTGTCAGTCAGCTGTTTTGAAGTGAGGTTCTATAGGTCACATGGAAAACATCCAGCCTTCATGACGTCATGACAGAGGGCACATTCTTACCTACAGCCAAGGAAAAAAATGTACTGTGATCAATAAATCGATTTCTCTTCTGAACTCGGCACAAGGATAGCAGCGTGATTAAACGGCAAAAGGACAACGTAAGCTTGACTAAACTCTACATGAAATCTCTCCTCGTGACCTTGTCAGTCAGTTGTCTCCACACCTCCAGTGCCTGAAAAGGAACGATGATAATTATCAAATTCTAACAAAAAAATTGATGAATCTGAAAATCTTGAAACAATTTCCCCTTTTATGTACTCACTTTAAAGGTTCGGATTTAGAAAAGATACAAACTTTTATTAAATACACGGTAACATCTATGATATGTAAGGAGTTTTGTGGGTGCTGATTGTAGACCCAAGTTTGTGTATCTGTTGAGATGTAGCACGAAGATAAACAGCGATCTCTGGCAAATGATTGACTGCCTTTCCTGCAGGTACATATGTTGAACTAAATCCCGCTCAGTTGCATGGGAATCACCTACTCATAAAAACAGGTGTCATGTTCCGGGTGAGTGTGGGGCCAAAGGGTTGTGCCTTTGCTTCAGAAAAAGAAAACATAACCAAGCTTGAAATATGCAGCCTGTCTGACAGAAGGCAATAAGAAGGAGGATGTGATATCCTCCCATCTTAAAAGCAGTCTTCCTCTTCCACGCCACCCCGCTCTCCGATTGATATAACAGGTAATTAGTGGTGTGTCGTGGCCTGAGGGAGCTGAGCAATGAGAAAAAGGTGAGTGAGGAGCGAGACAGTGAGTAAGAGAGAGATTTCTGATTACCTGACAAGTTAGGACTGGAAAGGCTACACTTAGCCCATTAAAGATTTTTTCTTCAGCATGACATTTGAGAGCAGCTGTGAAGCCGCGTGCCACCTTGCCATTTCCCCCTACATTGGGCATCCATTTAGGGACATGGATGGAGAGAGAAGGAGTTTGCGAGAGGGGCCACCAGACCATCACAGCAGCACAAATGGATTTCATTCACCAAGGTGAACTGTAGTACTCTGATAAATGCACTTCCTTGAATGTCAGCAAATGTCACCCGAGAAGCCATTTGCCACCGTTTTAATAGCTTCCGCAGACTCGGGGAGGGAGTGACAGAAAATAAGACGGTATGATGAGTCACATGGACTCAGAAGCAGACAGACCGACAAATGCTCACAATATACTGCAAAAGCTCACCAAACAACAGAGGGATTAAGGCAGAGACCAGGAGAACAAATGAGAACAGTTGGGCTATTGTCACTTCCACATGATTAAGCAATTAGCTATTTGAGATGTCTCCAACAAGATGGTGCAACTGCACACAAGTGCCAATTCAGAACAAAATCCCCCCTCTTCCTTTGCTTGTTTTTACTCACTGTTGAACTTATCTCCATGTAGAAGCTACTCCACCTGCTCTCCCGTCAATCTATGAATTTATTTACAGCAGGTCTCTGTCAGTCAGTCTTTCTGTCTGTTTGCCTACTCTCTGTGTACACACAAGCACACACAACACACACAAATGTACTAACCTGTGTCTGCTCAAGCGAGAGCTGACATCATTAAGTGAAACGGGAGACCTGGCAGGAACACTTGAGGCCTCGGCTTCCTGAGAGCTGTCAAACCAGGCCGTGGTTCACAACGCAGTCACACATAAGCATGGATACGACAACACATATATGCAAACAGGTATCTGGCATGGATGAATAAAGAGCAACTGCAGAATTATTTCCTGCAGTTATTACCTTTTTTTTTTAAATCAATATTAGCTCCTTGCCTTGTTTCTTTTTAAAGAAAATCAAAACAGATAAACTTCTAAAAAGGGGGTGTGTTCCGAATTTTTCTCTTAATTCTAAACTTTAGTTTGAAAAACATTTAATTCTGTTTGCACTTGTTTTACTCTTTAAAATCCTTGCATTTGAAACACGGCTTTGTGCTTTAGCATAACTTTGTGTTGGTTTTTGTGTGCATGTGCCCCCCCTCTTGAACTGAACGAATACGCACAAGTGTGTGTGTGTGTGTGTGTGTGTGTGGGTTGTTTTGACTGTACGAGGACAACGCTGGCTGCAGCCAATCCTAATCCCCCATTCGTTTTCCACAAGCAGTTGCTAAGGTTACAAATTACCTTTGGAGCTGGTAAGTGGTTTCTTTTATGACACTGGACGCCCTAATCCTTTTACTGAATACATATTTCATTTAGGATTAGCACAACAAGGGATACAGTTGTTCTTGGACCATTTCAACTCCAGCTCTGTGTTGTTCATGCTCATCAGGCACACCACTTGCATATCAACTCTGACTTCATTTGAAATAACAAAATAAATTAATAAATCAGATTGTTCTTTCAGTCTTCCTCCTTTTCTTGAAGTTAAATGGTGGGAAAGCCAGATGGAAGTGAAACTCAATCAAACAGCCACTGTTAGGTAAGTAACAGCAAGGCTATTATCTGGTAAACAATCAATAAGACTGCATTATTCTCTTTTCCAGCTTTTCTTGGTGTGTTTAGTCCTTTCTCACACATGCCAATGATGCCATCCAAACTCACTCCATTTCTCTTTTAATCTCTCACGTTCCAATAGGACATTTCTGAGCACAAAATTTAGAAGAAACTTTTTTTTCTTAAACGTAAGTTGAAAATGACTCATGCTTATGACTTTAAGCTGGTTGCTAACAGACTGACTATTGTGTTTTGTTTGAAACCCTAAGAAGTTAATCTTGTGCTGCTTCAATCCTTTAGAAGTGGGGGGATTCGCTTTACACAAAAGGTGAAAAATGTGAAAATGACTTACTCATCTACTGCAGAAATAACAAAGCACTAATTTGCCTGCATGAAGACGATGTGCGAAAAGCCAGCAGAAACACTTCTGGCACAAAAGGCAAATGGAGCAGGTTTAAACTCTCTAAATGTCAAATAATAAACAATGCAACACGTTCAGATAGCTTTTAAGAATTTCTGAGGCTTAAATGCACATAAATAATTACATTTTTACACAGGGCAATGGATTTGGTATGAGATGATGTTGTATGATATTAAAGACTATTGTGCGTTATTAATTCTTGCAGGCTTAAATGCCGCAGATTGAAAAAAAAACATCCACTTTCTTATAGAGATAAATTTTCAAATTTTGTCTTGACTTCAGTGCACTAATATTTATAGTTTAAGAGTTGTATAAACTTCCTGTTCCAAACTTTAAAGTAGGGATGGGCAAACGTTTTGACTCGTGGGCCACAAAGGGTTCTTAAATTCGACAGAAGGGCCGGACCAGGAGCAGGAAATCAATAACACGGAATCTGGACAAAAACAATCTTTAATTTTGATTGAAATGTATATTTTAAAATCAAACATTTTTTGAGTTTTTATTTCCAAACTGTGGCTTTCGTTCCCATTTTAGTGCCAATTGTACCAACGGGTTGTGGTCCCTCAGAGAAAAATGCAAACTTCCAACACTGGTGTTGGAATGATGGGAAAAAGGACTGTTGAAATACACAGAAACTTCCGAAAAATAACAAATCTTCCGAGATCACATGTATGCAAAATAACACTTTAGATCTAAAAGCAAAAGTCAATTTATTTGTGTTACATTATTAAGGATAATCAATAGAATTTAGAACAGTTTAAGAGTTTAATCAGGCCGTAGTTTGCCCACCCCTGGGTTAAAGTAAACTGTGTAACTAACTGTAAAATAAGATATCACATGTGACTTAATAACTTTTGGTTATTTGTTGGCTAAAAGGAACACAGAATATTTACTGGCTGACTGCTCATTGGAAAACCCAATGGACAAGCTAAGCTGATGCTTTGTATGGTGGTGAGATCATCATCACGAGCAAACATACATGTGAGGAGGCTGATCCACGGCGGGTTTGTGAGAGTGCGAGTGCTGGATTCTTACATCGACACTGTTCTCTCCATTGGTGAGTCAGATGGCAGAGTCTGACCATCATCCTCCCCATTTTCCCACATGTCACATTGAAAGTCAAACAGCTCTCAGCTCAGAGGATGTGAAGGTGAAGTGGTGCTTAAAGGGAGAGAACTTGGGAACAAGGTGAAAAGCAGCGGCAGACGTGTCTTCCTGAGGTTTCGAAATAGTTTCTTTCATTCAAATGTTGCAGTGTTGAGCCTCGTTGTTCCCTTTGACCTATTTGTCTCCACATTGCACCATCATATCATGATTCTAAATGTTCAAAAGCCAACTCTTTTTTCTCGTCTTCAAGCATAGAGCATGAAATGAAGAGAGCAACACACAAAGAGAAGTGACAAGAAGAGCGGTGCACTTGTTAGGAGCAACACATGGGGGAAGGGATTTAGTGTAACACCCAGCTGTCTACCTGTCTGTCTGTCTGATTGAGAGAAAGTGGGGTTTTGGTGTAACACAGAGCCAAGCTACTGTCCTCTGTGGTGCCTTAAAGTGTCTGTGTGTGAGTGTGTGTGAACTCTCCTTGCCTGCCTGGTCTCAGGGGCGCCATGGTGAGTAGGAGATAGGCAGACAACCAAAATCTAACTCTCCTGTCTCCAGCATAGCTGTCTATATGAAAGGTAGAGGATGAGAGTCGCAGAGAACGATGGAGACAGAGAGAACAATAAACAGACATCACCAAGTGCCAACAAAAAGCCCCTCTGCAGCTATGTTCTTCTTTTTCCTGTTTTGGTCTCATTTTTGCCTCATCAACCTCAAACAGCAGCTTTGAGGATATTTGACGTCTTCAGACTTTCTCTATTTCATATTCCTTTGCTCTCTTTAGCCTCCGTTGTCCGTCCCATTACCCTTTCTTCCATTCTTTCCCCTCCTGAAATGACTTCACCATTTGTTGTTCTGCTCGGGTTGATCATACGTGAGCTGTTGTCTTGTGACAGAGCTTTCATTCTCTCCTGGCCAATCCAACGGATCATCCTCAGTGAATAAAACAAAAGAAAAATCCTGTGTTCATTTTTTCCCTTCTGCTTCTATGCAGCAAAGATACAGTGGAACTTGAGGACATTCCATCTTTTCATTTTTTAGCAGCGGAACTGGAAATAAACCGTAAAACGTAAAACCTTTGAGTTGTAAACATGCTTGTGTGGTTTTCCAGAGATCTGTAGTTGATTTTGTCTACTTACTGCTGTAATGATGTAACAGTTGTCAAATTGTGTAGTTCACTTATATAGATAGAAGGAAAATAATTCAAATTGTGTCTTGATTTTGACTGATATTGAGACTACATGTGAAATAGCAGATAATATAAGGAAAATCTCTTCGTCTTTTGCATTTTAAAAGATACTTTTTCATTCCATGGGGGAAAAAAGAGAAGCCAAAATTAGTGTTGAAACCAGTTTTATTTATGTTTTTATTACATTTAAATGATTTTTTTGGGACACTGTTAAACATTCATGTTTTTCCACTTAAATGTAAAAAATATATAAACATCAAGGGAATGTGTTAAAAGAAATCCTGAGAAGATGATATTGTGTGCAGTTGCTCAGATTGATGAACATCTCAAAACATGTTGCTATAATGAAATTACTGCTTTATAGATAAACATCCACAAAAGGTTTTTACATTGAGTGACTCATGTGACTTATGTGCATGTACAAATGTTAATGAAAATGTTTGATTGGACAATAAAATAAATCCTCGAAAGAAAAGCCTCACCAGGAAAAACTCCCAATGCTGGAACAGCTGCTCCTTTTGGGATATAAATAGTCCAAACACAAAAGGTTTTCTCAGGGAGTTGAGAAGTGATGCAAAGTGCCGAACTCATGACGTGGTGATAGGGGTCACTTTCCTGTCGGGGGAAGATTTAATAAACGCAGAAAAACAAACAGAGTGCGGTGACGGGGTTGCTGCAGGGTGAGGACGGTGGCGCTGCGGACACATCCTCCTGTAGGAAGGATGCGGGGTGGTGGAAAGAAAAAAAATAGGAGCAAACAGGAGCCATGGACGGGTCTCTTTAACCCCGGCATGAACCCGCGACCTTACCTTCCGACTACTTCCCATTACCCCCGCACGACATGCAGCCCGCAGAGCGCAGAGCGCGCACGCAGCTTTGTGAGTCTGTTTGCTCGGATGGGAGCAGCGAGGGTGGCGGCGCGCCCTTCATGCAAGGGTCAAAAACATGAACACATACGTGTTTGCAGGGCACTTCCAAGTGGACATGCATGCTTGCCTGACACCCGTCTGATAAATGTTGAAAATCAGAGGAAACGTTTTCATTTTACGCAGAACTTTGGAAATGTTGTGTTCGTGAATATTAGAGGCGTTTGGAACAAGGAGCTGGATACAAAGAATTAGGAGAAAAACATTTTTTGAATAAAACAAACACACTGATACAAATAAAATAGAATTTTATTTGGTATATTATGGTAAATTTCTGCGTATTTGAAACAAAATATTAGAAAGTTATTTTTGGGATCAAATAAAAAAACTTATCCAGATGGAAGACTTTTATTTTTTGTACAAAATAAGGGATGGCAATACGTAAAGACGTGAACGTGAAGGTATTTTTTTATTACAAAAACCAACATGAAACATATCATAACCACTTAGTGATCATTTATGTGTTAGAAGATGAGGCTGATGCTGGTGAGAGGTTGTTCCTCACGAGGGCAGACCCACTGCAGCTGACACGCATGAATGTTTGATAAGCGGGCGGGATAATGGTGCCTTAAATGAGTCAAATAAACATCTCCATCACGCTCTGACATCTGCCACCCAAAACCAATGATCTGAGCCTGAATCATTCATAAAGAGCAAAATTAAGGTAACATGTCCCAGTTCAGAAATATAGGTCAGCTGGTGGAAGTAAATACATACGTTTTTTTTAGTGTCTCTCAGAGTTGTTCTGCTTTTGATTCGTTTCATTGTCACGTTGGATTTATGTCGGTGCGTAATTGCGCACGTGTATGCTCACATTGTTTAACCTGCAGATAGTTCAGTCAAATGGTACGGTCTTGAGACAAATTTTGAATTTCCTATAAAGACAATATATTAGACTGTGACTGAAATTAGAGACTGTATTTTTTTCATTTGTTGCACATTTTGTAAACAGAAAAGTTTAGAAGAAGCATATGCCAAATACAGCCTGTTATTATTAATGGCAGCTGTTTTCGTTTGTTCTGGAGAAAAGGTAGCTTTATCAAGTTTGAAACAATTACTTTTTTTCTGATTAGCTAATTTGGCTGAGACAAAACACACTTGATACATCATTCTGTTACTATAGCAACGGTCTGTGGCATTTTTTCCGGAATTATCCATTCTCTTTAAATACACTCCGTTTTCCCCCTTTCGTGGCAATGATAAACTTCAAAATAAACTTGACTGACCAAACTTTAAGGAAAATGACCTCCCAAATGCTTAAAATGAAACCGCTTCATTTTTCTTTTCTTTTTCTTTTTTCTTTTTTTGCTTCAGGAGAAATGAAACGCTTTTGAAAAGTTCTTAATTGGAAAAAATGTCAAATAAAACCCATCGGTGTGAATTAAAGATTAGCTTATGTCCTTCATTTTTGTTGTTTGTTTTTAAAATATTTTTGTTTAGAAAGTTTTACTGTCGACGGAAACATTATGATTTCCACCTTCTCTCTTGAAACCTATCGGCTTGGAGTTCTTGTTCTTTTTTTTTTTTTTTTTTAGATATTTTAATGATTTTAATTTATTTTTAAAGAAATGTCTGAAAAAAAAAACAAGTAAACAAAATTGGGGGGAGGGTGGGGGCTGAGATGTTGATATACTGCACGTCAACCACTTGGTCCCGGAGCCTTCCCGTGGTCTCCAAGCAGGAATCGTTCCCCTGAACAATGATCAGAGCCGCGCACGCCAGCAGTCCCGCGCGTTCTGGACGGACGTGACGTGCTCTCTCTCTCGAACCTGCTTGAGGTATAAACGAGTGATGGAGTGGAGGAACGTCAAGAAGTGGAGGGGCCAGTGGGGCGCGCGCGCGCGCGTATGCACAACAACCCCAACGTGAGATAATAGCTGGATCGTGGGTGACACCGTGACTGCAGCCCCGACGACACAAACACACAGAACTCGCGGAGAGGGGGCACGCTGCAGCCACGGATCGCTCGTGGCCGCTGATTGGACGCTGAAACTTTCATGAAAGCGTCACGGAAGCTCAACTTGTAGTGAGGGGTGTAAGTGAATGTGACAAGCAGATGCCATCACCAAACAGCAGATTCAATAACAATGATGCCTGCAATAATGATTTAAAACCTGAAAATACAAGAATATGTGGTCTGAAACGTGACTTTTTTGCGTATTTTTGTTGTTTATTTTTGGAAACTTATGATCAAATGTCAAACAAATGAACTAAACTTCGTTTTTTTTTTTTTAAATCTTGTAATACAAATGTTGTAAAAATAGCCTACAATGGATGCTTTTCTGGTCAAGAACAACGAAGAAAGTGGAAAAGCTCCAAGAATAATTACAGCCTGATTCACATAAGTCTATATTTTGATTGCCTTCCGTTGCTTTATTAGGATGAATAAATTAAGACTGTTTTCCAGAAAATTTAAATAATTAAAAGACTGCTGTAAATATGAACCAATGAATAATTTAGGCTTTTATGCAGTGATGCTTACGGTGGGATTCCCGCCCTCAGATCAGTTTCTCCTAAATAAGAGGGTATTTCTCTGCTGAAATGTTAGGTCAGCGCAGGAGCGCCTGGCCGTCCCGGAGCGCCTGGATGGATGGATGGACTCGTGACCAGAGAGCTGCAGCCTGCTGTCCACGTCTCCCACATTAGTGATCTTGGAGAGTAAAATGTCAGCCACTGTAATTGCAGCTTGTCAGCTTCTGTGACACCGGGCTAAAGGGCCGATGTCACAGTCCCGGTCTGCGCGGAAGAGTGCGCGCATCAGGACACTCAGACCCAAAACAGACTTTTTTTTTCTACCTCTAGTCATTGTTTTGGCTCTTGCGTCTGTAGATCCACGCTCACCAACTAACTACGTCTTTTTAAAGGGTCTAAAGTTGAAATAGCATGAGTAAAGGGTGAAGTTTTTCTTCCCTCTTTTGGGCTTTCTCCCCCCCACATCAGGTCATTGGGGAATAGAAGCATCATATGTAAAGCTTGGAGCAATGCATCTGATATTCACCCACTATATTAATTTTGCTTTGTTTCTCTGTCTCCAAATCAACCCAGCTACCTGGAAGAATGAGCACTGCACTGGCCTCCTCCGGCGCTGCCGCTCCGCGTTACACCGTGAATTTAAGGTGCGTTTGTGGCCATGTTTATGGGGTTTGTGTGAGACGTAAAAGGTCGTACGTTTTCTAGCATTGTGTCAGTTAAGGACGACCATCTGCACAACTTTACCTGTTGTCTGTTGCAGGATGGAGATTATAAAAAGGGTCCTTTCCATTGTAAGAATCCCATTATCTCAAATCCAAATGATAACGCATGATAGAACAGTAAGGAAAACTGAAAGGAAAAGTTTTTTTTAAATGATCTTTCGACAAATTCTCAGTGGTGTCTTCTTGAAGTTTTTAGGAGGTGACTCCGCCTTAAAGTTCTGCAGTTTAGCAGCCTTTTACCTGCATAGAGGAGCAATGAGGTGTCTCTGCTGCAACCACAGAGGGGGACGGACCAACAGTGGACATAACAACAAAGTTCTTTTTTCACGCACATGATGTTTACTGACAGATTCTGCCAAATATGAAGAGCTGTCAAATTAATAACGAGGAAGGAAAATGTAAAAGCTCTCCTTAACCCAGATCTGATCCATTTAAGGATACGCACACACACATGCACGAAGCGTGCACCTTAGAACTGAACTCTCTCTGAGTGAGCGGAAGAAAAGGGGAAGGGAGGGTTGGGGGCGACTTGCAGCTCCACTCTTCCAGAGTCTCCCACACAAGATCCGGGCGCACTGCTCCATTGAGGACGAGGAGGCTTTTGCATGGGGGGGTTCATTAGAAGTAACGAGTTGACACAAGGTAAATCTTAATGTTGAGGCGCCTTTCTCTACCAGCCCGGGGAGGAGCCCTCATTAACTGTCGCTAACAACCCGTGTAAATACACTGATTGGACAGCTCCGATACAAGCTCCAAGC
This sequence comes from Adrianichthys oophorus, assembly GCA_036245035.1. Taxonomy (NCBI): domain Eukaryota; kingdom Metazoa; phylum Chordata; class Actinopteri; order Beloniformes; family Adrianichthyidae; genus Adrianichthys; species Adrianichthys oophorus. The sequence goes on along the minus strand of BSAI01000096.1, from coordinate 4,032,420 downwards.
CCTGCCAGGAAGTCCCCCTAATGAGACCACACAATAAAAAACAATAAAAGAAAGGAGGGAGAGAGAGGAAAGGACCTGTTTTAAACTTCTCTATACAGGCTCTGCTGTTAAAAATTGGCGCCACATTTGAGGTAAAAACACTTAGGTAAAAACCGAAATAATTAGGAATATTCTTCTGCCTTTGGAGTTATATTAGACCTTAAAAATGATACAGTCTTTAGTAATAATGATGCTTTTACCGTTGTTATAAAAGAATAGAAAAAATCTGGGGAAAAATATAAGTCTTTCAAAAAGAAAAAAAATAAATGCGACTTTATATTTTTACCACAAGTAACTTCACAAATCTTTTGCACAACATGTTTGTGGACCCTGCAGGTGCATGTTGTCTACTATTTTCTTTTGATTAGTTGTTTTTAAAAAAAACAACGTTAAAATGTTAATTTTGCGCAATTGAATTCAAAACAAATACAGCTTTCTGTTTTATCTGTCTTCTTTTTTTCAAGTTCTAGTTTTAAAAAGCTTTGACTTTTTTAGATTGACACTTTTTACAGTGTAAGCGCATCGTGGAGTCCCCGCACTATGGTCAGCATGGGATGGAGGGGATTGCGCCGCCCGTCCCGATAGCATCTCACATCTGCTCTGCAGAGGCAAACATCTATAGTAGGTGAATAAAAAAAATATTAAAGGCAATGGGGGGGAAAAGGGACTTTTGTGTTCCGGAGAAGGAGGTCTAAACCCCTTTGTGGCGCGTCAAGAACTTTAGTGTCGTGGACGAAAACGAGTCAGCTCGCAGGGGGGGTCACAACTTACAGCAGCCGCAGCGGAATTACCTACTATCGAGGTCTTGGGCAAAGTGAACAGAGAGCAGAAACGGCTCGGATGGAGACGGTTTGCGGACTGGATCCTGCGCGCGCATCTGCGTGGAGCGAAGAAAGAAAAGATGGAAAACATGAAAAGGTATGTCTTAGTAAATAAATGTCGCAAGTCAAAAGATAAGCGTGAAACCTGCACGAAGCTAAACCACTATAACATCTGAATAACAAAATCGACATCTGTAGTTCACTTCAATTGGAAAATGGATGGGTTTGAGCCCAGTACGCACCGTCATTAGTCCACTGTATCATCCTGCGCGCTGCTCGGTTGAATCCAGGATGGAGCAGCAGCACACGAGCCTCCGCTCTGGCTGCCAGAGAGGGGTGGGCTGCCTTTTCTGCCAAAGCGAGGTCAACAAGGGAGAAAAAATGTACCAAAACAAGAAATATTTTCTTTTGCGCCTTCTTTCTCTTTCCCTCTTACCTTTTCCAGTCGACACCTTTTCTTTCTTTCCCTCATGCGCTACCCTTCTCTCTCTCACTCTCGTAAATGACGTAACATCGGCTTTGTTTATTTGCTCCCCTTATTAGAACAGACTGATAAGGAGCAAACTTACCGAATCACAAAAGATCAGCGTAATGTTTGCGCCTCGGGGAATGATGGGACCGCAGGTTAAAACGCACGGAAACTTTCATGTCCAAACAAAGTTCTGTATTTTATCTTATTTCTTTTTTTCATCCAAAAGTTTGGCTGCAAATTAAACGAAAAGTCTGTGTGTGCTCGAGCTCCAGTGTTGGAAGGTGCAAAAGGCTTTGTGTGTGTGTTGTTGCGTCTGGAGATTTAAGCTGTGAGTACGAAGAAGACGCTAAATGCTCCGTGCGCATTCAGAGCTCTCGTCCCCCGCTGCTAGGAACATTCAGCAAGCTCTCGGATAAACACACAATTACGGCAGGTGAATAAACTTGTTTGGGGAGTGTTAATTACGTGCTTGAAGTAAACAAAAGCCATGTAAAAGAATGTGAATTATCTGTGGCTTTCCTCCCTCAATCCCCATTCAAGTTTTACATTTCACCTCCAGTCAAGTGATTTCCGAATTGCCTGCGAGGACAGTTCCCCCAAACAAGGCTCCTCCAGGGCGTAATGCTGGATAATACCTGCAGCCTTGGCTTGAATTGTGATCACATAAATTGGTGCAGCCAGTCAGGTAGGAGGCTTTGCATATTCGGCGTAGTCCTGCTAAGCCTGCACTCTCAACTTTGGGGTCGGGGCGTGGGTTTGTGTGTGTGAGAGGGAGAGGTTGTAGGCTGGGAGGTTAGTTTTAACACCAGCATGAAAATACCAGCCTTTATTTCCAGTCCAACGAGCTTTCCAATGGGACCAAATCAAGTGCCACTTAGAATTAGTCCTCCTGAATTTCGTGCGGCAGCGCAGTGGACAGGTTTGATCCCCCTACGCTGCCCCACCCCCCACACAAGCGCTACCAGCCTTAAAGGTAAGGCGCAAACCAAAGCGCCCGACCCTGCTAATATCATCACGCACACCACCAGATACACACACTTTCACAAAACACGTGCGCGCACTCACAAGCTGGAGTGCGTAAAAGTGCGCAAATATTCCACTGTTTGCCATGCATGCGCGTGGGGCTGGTCTACTCACTGTCTGTCCAAAGTGAGGGCCTGTGGACTACATTTCCAGAGAATGTCCAAACCGGAGAAAGTTTTGAATTCCTGAATGAATTTGGAGAAAGGCGCTTAGGATCATTATGTCAGCTTTATGGAGGACGGATTAAGAGTCTAGATGCTCTACGCCTTGTACGCGGTCCTCTCACAATGCGATCACTGTTCGTTTTAGAGTGACCCCACATTATTTTAACACCTTGTAAACCCTGTCTAAATATGAAGCAGTTTCAGCCATAAACGTGAAAATCACACCGCTTTGGCTGCCGCTCTAAGCCGAATCTTGTGACTGGATGGGGACATTGATCGTGTCCTCATACCCCCAGATCAAATGCAAGAAACTGCTTTTATGTGCTCAATAGCTTTTATGTTGCAATTCGATTGTAATACTAATACAAGGCTAATTGTTTTAATTAGGAGCCAGGACTTTTAAAAAGGCCATTGCTTTGGCTTTTAAACCCTATTTTTGCTTTAATCAGTTGAACGCACCTATTCTTTTGGAACATTATATTATTGACTTCTTTTTTTTTTTTTTGGTTGGAGAGAAAGCAGCAAGCAGAGGTTGCACCCAAAGACCCAAAAGCAGGGCCGCTAACAACAGGAGGGGGAGCGGCGACACACAGCAAAGACCCGGACCAGCACCCACCCAGCTGAGATTAGAGCAAAACGCAAACCGTTTTTCTCGCTTAAAGATAATACAGATATTAAAAAAATGGTGAAAAAACTGTCATCATTCAAGGTCTTAAATTGGAACTCAGCTAAACCCCTTTAGTTTTGCTCCAAAAGGAATTATGTGATAATAAAATAGATAAAAAGTCGTCGCTACAGGAAAAATCTGCATGGAAATAATGTGCAGATTGACTTGCTTCCATTCAAAACGTGTATTCCCGAGTTGCAGTCATTGGTTGTCCATTTGTCCCCCATTTAAAGCTCCCTCTCCCTCACTCCCGCCCCGTCTCTACTAAGCATCTCCAGTCTACATATCTTCTTTAGCTTTAACGAGCCTCGTTAAGATCGCAATAATATTCCACCCTCTAATTGCTCATTCCATTCAGCAGATAGGCGAGCATTGGCTTGTGCCTGATGCGCGCGGTGCGGTGGGAGGGTTGCTGTGGAGATCCGAGACTCTGATAACCCCCAGTGCGTGCTGCACAAGTGGTGAAAGCCTCGCGCTACGTACTGGCTAATGATTGGCACGCTTGACAGTGATTGGCAGGGCTGCCATGACAACGCTACAACGACACCAAGAAGACCAATAGAAAAGGGAAACAAAATGTTTCAATGCTACACTCAACGGCGGATTTAGGGGGGAGATATTATGAGGCTGGTGTCATTAGGCGATAGCCATTGAATCATTGAATCTTTTTTACTAACCGTATTTTGCGGTTTTTCTTTTTCTCGATAATTTTCTTTCTCTCTCAGGTCATTTCCATGGTTTTCAGATCGCCTTTAGAGCTTTATCCCTCCCATTTCTTCCTGCCTAACTTCGCTGATCGCCCTCTGCTCCTGGCGAACAGCGCTCCCACTACCAGGTCTCCAGAAGACTTGTCCATGTTTCAGCTACCGACCCTCAACTTCTCCCCGGAGCAGGTGGCAAGCGTCTGCGAGACGCTGGAGGAGACCGGGGACATCGAACGACTGGGCCGTTTCCTCTGGTCCCTGCCGGTGGCTCCGGGAGCATGCGAGGCGATCAACAAGCACGAGTCCATCCTGCGCGCGCGGGCCGTGGTGGCTTTCCACACGGGGAATTTCAGAGACCTCTACCACATCCTGGAAAACCACAAGTTCACCAAGGACTCGCACGGCAAACTGCAGGCCATGTGGCTGGAAGCTCACTATCAGGAGGCCGAGAAACTTCGCGGGCGTCCGCTCGGACCGGTCGATAAGTACCGGGTGCGGAAGAAGTTTCCGCTGCCTCGAACCATCTGGGACGGGGAGCAGAAGACGCACTGTTTTAAAGAGCGGACACGGAGTCTGCTGAGGGAGTGGTACCTTCAGGACCCGTATCCAAACCCCAGCAAGAAAAGGGAACTGGCTCAAGCCACAGGACTCACTCCCACACAAGTCGGGAACTGGTTTAAAAACCGGAGGCAACGAGACAGAGCGGCGGCAGCCAAAAACAGGTCGGTGTTTTACGCACGGGAATTAAAACACAAGAGCTCACAAAAATATCTGTTTTCCCCAGAAAACAAATCGTTTAATATCCTGCAAGGTTTTCAGAAGCGTATCGTAGAAAATAGTGACTATGAGGCGGAGGCAGAAGCTGCGCCGACATTATTGTCATGAAGCCAAATCCGGATAAAAGCTGCACTTTCACGGCGGTTGGAATTTACATTTTTTTCCTACATTTTTAAAAGTAAAATTTTGGTCTTATTTCTAATGTAAAATAAATACATTTTAGTAAACAGACTTTGAAACCCTATTTTGGCAAGTTGGGATTTTTAGGAAATTGTAGCAGCCTAAAAAAATAAAATAAATTGCGTTTATTAAATTATGTAAAAAAATCATTAAGAGGAAAACACAAACTAGAAAAAAACTAGAAGTAAATTATGGAATTGTTTTCTTTCATTTAAAAGAAGTAAAAATTATTAAAAGTTAACAGTAATGAGAAAATTGACACATATTAACTTAATTTCTCAAAAGGGATATTAATTATAAATGAAATATTTGCTTTAAAAATCCTTTACATTATTTGTATTAATTGCTAAAAAAGTAAATAAAAGGTGAAATTATTTTAACAAAAATATTTGGATCTGTTTGTGTCAATAAAACAAATATGTTTTGTTTTTTTAACCTAAAACTATTTCAGTAAAACTAAATACAATAACATTTTGATTGAGTTTCAATGTGTTTTTGTTATGTTAATGTATGAAAGCGTGACTGTGCTGCAAAACGCACGATAATAATAAAAAGAATATTGATTTTCTACTTTTTAACGAGAGCATGCGTCTGATTCGGGCTGCGCTGTTGATATTATGGTTGTATCATTCCGCTGAAATGCTGTAACTGATTTGGAAAATGCCTCAGAGAGCACTAAGCCATATGAACAGTATTCTAATCTTTTTGATAAATGAATAGATCTATTTCGGCACTGACATTATCCCGTCGTCATGGAGTTATTATCGTGAGTGGACAGGAGATAAACATTCAGGATGATTGGAGCAACCACTCCATTCATGCACTTCCTTCCGAATCAAAAGCCAAAGCTGCAGCACGGTTGCGAACATGTTTGATTTTCATTTAAATCTAGTTTTTAGGAATGAACACAGAATGCCGAGGACAAATAGTGTGGAAAAAACCCAAGTTGTTTTTTTTTTTTTTATTTTGCTGTGACACAGATCTTATCTATTCCAAAGTGTTGTGCGTCCATGAGACGTGCTTCAACAACAACAACAAAACTCCATTCCATTTCCTTCAACGCTTGCTGGTCCAAACAGCGCGGTGTTGTGTCCCCTGAAAGCTGGCTGTTTGATAAAAGCATGCATGCATGCCAGGGGCCGGCAGGGGAAAAGAAAGGCGAGTTTGAGCCCCTATTTTGCACCAGGAGGAGGAGGGGGAGGAGGAAGGGAGCGGGGGTGCACATTCTCAGGTCTAATTGCCATTTCTCTCCATTTTTTCTCCTCCTTCACCCACCCCCCTTCCCGTCGCTTCTTTTCCATATAGGCTTCAGCACCAAGCAATAGGACCGACCGGTATAAGGTCCCTCTCAGAGGCCGGGCTCACCCCTCACAGCTCGGCGGAGTCGCCTTCCACCGCGGCCAGTCCCACCACCAGCGTTTCCAGTATGACAGAGAGAGTTGATACTGGGACGTCCATCCTGTCCGTCACATCCAGTGATTCAGAGTGCGATGTATGATACGCAGAGGGGGGGGGGAAACACACACACACAAGAACAAACAAAAAGAGAAATATTTACAGGAAAAATGGACCCGAGAGGAAGAAAAAAAAGACTTATGAAATATGGAGGATGAAAAAAGGACCGATTGATATAAATATTAAAATAAAAGAGATAAAAGCACGTCGGTTTTTTAAAGCGCTTCAAAGGACCCCCTCCTCTTCATTCCCCAACACTATAGACTGCTTGCATGATGCTTTTTTTCTCTTTTTCATTTTGTAATCAGGGGAAATGCTAGATTTTCCATCAAGAACCAGAGGAAATAAAAACAGATCGTCTTGACGTCTTCGTCACATTTTTACCCCCTTTCCAAACCCATCCTTGGTTTTCAGTGATGATGATGATGGTGAGGAAGCCGCCGTGCAGACAAGATGCAATCCTGTTTTAAACTTTGTGTTCATCAGACAATCATTTTATGTCGTAAGCACCTTTTTTTCAAACACTGTCACTGCCTGTGTGGGGAAAAAAAACATGGTTTTAAAAATGTCAGAACCGTTTCTGACTGTATCAGATTTTTATTTTTATTTTCAAAATTTTATATTGAATTATGTATATCTTCAAATAATGCGCTCATTCTCCCGGTCTGTAATATACGTGTAGAAATATGCTTGTACATAATTATTGCTCCTCACTCCTGACCTTTGCCCAGCCCTTCCTCCTCCGTGTCATCCTCTTTTCTATCCCTTCCTCACTTTTCTTGACTTGGTGTTCCTACATAAAACATTTGTCAAAACCTACAACTGAAGTGCTGCAGGCGTTTTTGTTATTTTTGAAGGAGCTAGATCACACACACATACAAAATATATTTACTAGCTTTTAGCAGATTGTTTGTGGTTTTTCTGTGCGTAAAACCACTTTTCCGTTTGCTTTTCCTCTTTGCATTATGTCTGTCTCTCCATCCGATTACGGAGAAGGACGGTATAAGTGGCTAAACACATGTTCATATTGGTTCATTGGATTGTGGAAGCATTAATGCTCTGCGTGGTTTATGTGTTCCCGGCGCATGAAGTCAAAGCTGGTAGAAGTTTCCCCAAAGTTGTAGATTTGGTTTCTTCCATGTCTGATGTGATTTTAAAAAAAATCTGACTGCTGATGTCATGCAGCACTTAAAAATCTGAGTGGTATTTCCCCTTTTGTTTACCGTTGCTGGTGAATACAGAAATTAAGTAAACGCACCATTAAATGGGCTAATCACGATGGGACTCCTCCCCTGTCTCAATCTCCCATTGTAGCTCCTGAAAAGAGCTTTTCTTCGTTCGGACAAGAACCATTTCCCCCTCTAAAAAAAAAGGAGAGGAGAAAAAAAAAGTGGGGGCTTTCTCTCCTGCAGTCTCTTCACATCCAAATCCCCAAGCAATTATGCTGCAGCGGCCTCGGCCACATTTGCTTGAGGACACTGTTGCGCGAACAGCCGCAGCTTTGGTAGAAACACTTTCCGCAAAGATTTGTTTCGGATCTCCCTCTTGTAAACATGCGCGCCGACTGCGTGCGTTTGCAGCATCAAATGGGACGGGGGCTTTAAGGCGCACTTCTCCAAGTTCTGGTTGGGTTTACCCGCTGAAACTTTCTTGGAGTGAGTTTAAAAAAAGGCCTTCTGCTGCTTCAAAGAAGAACAAAAGAATTACATGATTTTCCAGAATGTTTCCTTTTTGTGCACAAGAGTGAAAGCTTCAAAAATAAATTACCCAGAGCGCCGTGTGCGCGCGAATGTGCACGCATTACAGGCTGAAAGGAGGTATTTAACATTTGGAATTTAGATTGGAAACCAATTTTCCTTCAACAAACCGTGTAATTAGTTTTATCTGTTATAAAGGCTTTGAGTTAAAGAGGCCATGAGAAAAAAAATCTGAGGCGATGAAGGGAAACAGATAAACTTTGTTGTAGACTCTTAGATGTGACCCCATTTTTTCTGCATGTTTCCTCTTCAGTGGATGAAAATATGCCTACAAAGCATCTCCTCGCGTAATTTTCTCCCAAACCGGTACCAATCAGAGATCACAAAGCAGGTGTGCGCAGCGCAGAAGAAGCAAACCCGTTTCATACCCATTTTTAACATTAAACTGGCCTGTGAGAGATAGATGTTGGCCCCTGAATGAGCTCTGGGGGTCAGTAGCACAAGCCTCGTCATTCAACCCCCACCTCTCCATTGACGCACCAGTTTATTGGCCACGACGCATTCCGGCCCCGATTGAGATTAAATTAAACCGGAGAGCGCATTTTATCAGGAATGGAGGACGCGTGAGTAACCGAAGAGGCATTGAGCTCAAGGATGTAAACGTATCTTTGAAAGGGCTGTCACGTGCACGTTCCTTTCATGCGCGCAAAAATAAACTCCGATTTTTAAAAGACAAATATGCATAACTGATGTGAACTGAAGGTCAAAAGAGACACACCATGAGTCAACAAGGATATATTTCTGCTCAGGGGCGTGCAACAAATGAGGTGCATGGAAACAGTTGTTCCATCTGCAAACTTTATACGGAAGGCCAGAGCAGCAGCAGCCAAAAGCGCTGGAAGTGTGAGTCTGTGTGTTGCTGGCTGGGGTCATTAACAGTGGGGGGGCCTTGTTCGTGATCTGTCAGCTCAAATATGGATCACAAGACAAAGGAACTTAGCGAAGAGTAATCTCTGTGTGTGATACTTACATGAGAGCAAACAGGAGTGTGAGACAAGTGCAGCAAAAGATGGAGACCCTCACCCACTGGCCCTTTTCCCTCCTTCTTTCTGTAGTTGTTTTCCCCGTTGGCGCATTAACCTGGTGCAAAGCAGCAACAAACCGATTGGGTTCAACATCCAGCTGGAGATTTTTGAGTTTTTAAGTCCTGACAGTGATGAGAAAAAACATCTCATTTAAAGTGTGTAACAGCCGCTGATCCATAGATTCACAATAAAGTCTCTAAAATTGTAAAAAAAAAAAAAATGACTGCAGTTTTTGGACTCCAAGAACGTCACGTGTCTGTATTTTTTGGTAGCAGTTCAGTCAGACAGAAGCAGAAATCATCAAAATAAATAATATTTTCCAACATTTTCTTTAAAAGTTTTGCGTTCAAGAGCGCGCACAATTGGCTATAACGCGCTCATGAACTCATACATTCACGTGCTGAATCAAAATCTATATGACTTCCGCTTTCCTGTAAACTCCTCTTTCGAGAATAAAAGCGTGTTTGATCCCAGCTATTTCACACGTGGGCTTTTATTTGACAAGACATTTTGGGTCATGAGTTCGGGGTGATGGTTCTCGTGGATGATCCACTCCAAACTAAAACCTTCCCGTTTTTTTTTTTTCATTCCTCAACTACAATATATTGATGTGAACTCCCATTCAACCAAAGTGAGGCTTTGGGGTTGGGGCAAAATACTGTTTTTGGCCCCCTTCCTCTGATTTCAATATCTGAAAACGACTTGTGTGTTTGTTTGGCAGCCCCAGCAGCTGTCAGAGGCCCTCTAGAATAAACTCTTCCCTTCATGGAGGGGTCATATCTTACGTTTTGGGACTGATAAATGACGATATTACAAGTCAAAACGTATTTGCATTAAGTGTTCATATTAATTAACAAGAAAACGATGAAATTTTTTATAATTTCACCGCCCTTATTCCATCTAACAAAGAATACTTTGAATAACTTCTTATTTTTTCACAATTAAAGGAGTTGGGAGAGTATGCACTGTGTGTTTTGTACGTCGAGGCGTGTTTTTTGACTTTGTGGTTGCCTGAATTGTGCGCCATTTTCCTAATGCGCGCCGTTGTGCACCTGCTGCTTGATGACAGCTGATCGACCTCCCTCAGCGCCGTCTCACACGCACACCATTCATCACGCGCGCATGTCCTCGCCGCAAGACGACGTCAGCATTCAGGGCAAAGTTAGAACAACAAAGAGCAATTTGGAAGGTCACTCCCGCTTTATGATGTGCGCGCGTGCGCATGTGTGGCCAAGACGCGGTCCAGTCAATAATGCGTCTTAGTGTGCACTGCCAACGCGCCAGCCTCATCTATTTAAAACAAGCACGACATGAAAGCAACCCAAATCTAGCTTACTCGAGCGAATGTGATTATCACGCACCCCCATAACACACACTCGCGCGCGCGCGCTTACAAGCGCAGCCCTATAGCTTGTGTGTGTTGTGTGGGGGGCGCTGCGTTGCCGTGCTGTGATCTTTCGCCTTGTGCACACCGAGTGGACAGCGGGCTGAGCAGCTTAAACAGAGACCCGGCACCTGTGATTTCTGCAGCCATTCTCAGGCTTCCTGCGCACGGCACGGATGCGCGCAAAGAAAGGCAGATTTTACGCACGCATGAAGCAAAGCAAATAACAGAAAAAATATCAAGAACGCAATATCTAAACCTGCAAAAAAAAAAACAATGCAGAAACATTTGCATAAACTTGAGTTCAGTCCATAAATATTAAAATAAACGTTGCTGGTTATTTTTGCTTTTCCTTCCATGAATTTGGATGTAGATTAGAGCTTTTATCTGTTATCTGGTGCCTGAAAATATGAAATAACTTGAGCGAAACGGTCGCATGAATAAACTGGCCCAATACTGAAGGTATATTGGATATTCGTTTTTCAACTTCGCAGAAAACGACAACTGAAATCGAATATTATGGAGAAAAGTAAGGCATTTGAAAATAGGCCCAAAGGGTTTAACAATAAATGACACGCACTGGTCTGTGTGGCACACCCTGCTCCTGCAAAGCCTGCGATGCCACGCCCCCTTTTTGAGGCCAATGCACTGAACAAAAGGTCGGGCATTGACTGAGGCCCCGGTGTCCTTATCAATT
>BSAI01000096.1:3975892-4021155 GCA_036245035.1 Adrianichthys oophorus | reverse complement strand
CCCCCCCTCTATTCACAATCAGCTCCGAGGGAAGGAAAGCCCCTCTGTGAGGAGACAGCGGCGGGACGGGCAGCAGCAGAGGCTCTATCGTGTTCCTTGACCGCCACCTACAGGACACCAGTGGAATAAAAGACAAACGTCTTTCCAGTCAGTTGATTTGAAGAACGTGCCAGGAGGGCTGTGGTAGATTTGTTTTTATTATAATATATATTTATATATTTTAAAAGTTTGTTTGCATATTCAACATAACGGAAATCTTTTTGTATTCAAACCATCATTCACTGGGATTTGAAACGACCGTTTTCTTATCTGTGCAGTAACTGTGCTCAGATTACTATTCAGGCACACTAACATCTCTGCTCACATGCATATACAACAAACACATTTGCAAATTCATGAAAATTTTATTACATGAAAGTCAAATGCTGTCGTGACGGTAAACCAACTTCTGTGGTGGCAGATCCGGGATCCAGTGAAATGGAAACCTTTGATCCCTGGTTGAAATCTGATTCCCAGAATTTTCCTCCTGAGTGATGGCTGTGAGAGATATAGGAGTGGTGGCAGCGCACAGAGCTGTTGGCAGATGGATTCTGCTAAAGCACGGCCTTTTAGAGTTAAACGGTGGACAGCCGGAGGAAAAGAGCAGAGAGCATGTGACAGCAATGATTTTTACTGTAAATGCAAAGCGAAACGCTTACGGGAATTTGCCACGGATCCACCATTAAATGATTGCAGGAGTGAAAGGGAATGCTGCACATTTCAAGTGCAAAACATGTTAATTTTTCTATTTCAAAATCTTTTAAATGTCTCAAAGTGGTTTAGTTCGGACGCCAGGTTCAAAATAGTTTTTAGCCAACATTTATTTGTGGGGTCAAAAGTTAAAGATTGAAGTTAATAGATGGAGAAAACCCCAATATAAGTAAGCCTGCACTCATTTCCCATCATCTCTTTATTTACATGCTCAGCCACTAGCTTACAGCCCCTCATAACCCCAAGCTAACATTACCAGTGCAACAAAAATGGAAAACAATATCAGAGCAATCCAGCCTTACCGTTTTGAGCCAGATTCCAGCTTGGACGACAAAATAAAGACGTACATGGAGCTATTTGTCTGCAAGTGGAAGGATCGGAATGGTGGAGCAGGGAGCTCATGGCTAAAACGACAAGCTTTTCCCATTGGCATTTTTTTGTCTCCTCCTGATTCCCAATGATTTCAATAAAGAAATACTCAGAAATACATTTTTTATCTTAATTTTCTTTATATGTGTCCTCCTTCGTGAAAAAAAATGCCACAAGGACATGTTAAAAACACAACTTTTATTTTAGTGGGTCTTAATAAACATTAAAATGTTTAAAAAAAATTGTTTCTCATTTATTCATCATTTTAATATTCTGCTGAAAGGTTTTACTTGTCCTAACTTGTCTTAACTTCTGATGTGCAGGTTGATCATCTGGAAAACAGGAAGTTAAATGAAAAATGTCATTTAAATTCACTCTTCACAATTTCTTCTTTATCAGAGCATCTGCATGGTACATGGACCTTGCCTGTTAATAACGGGCTCAGGGCTCAGGAGGCCCTCAGCTGAAGAAGGATGTTTTGTTCGACCACTTATTCTATTTTTAATAGGGTCTTGTACATGAGTCGGTTGTGGAGCATCACTAAAGCGGCCTATTTAAAAACGGCCTCTGTCCCAAGGTGGCCCCCCTAAACACATGCATTATTAAAGCATACACTGGCCTTGTCCTCCACACTCCCTTCACTCTGTCCAGTTCAGCAGGCAGCAGCAGCAGCAGAAGCAGCATAACTCCCACAAGGAGAATGAAAACACAGTCGAGTTTTCGCAGCTCAGAGGCCGAGTGAATGTCTCATGGATGGATGAGAGGGGAGCAGTCACAGGTCAAAACAGCAAATATTCTTTCCCAATCTTTCAAAACTGTCACCATCTCAGCAGTGATTCGTTCTGGTGGGATGGGGACCCTCAAACACAGCCCACCTGAAAGGAAAAAAAAATCCCACAAATACTCTCTAACATTTTTCACCAGTCAGAACAGTTAAAATGATACTTTATTTAATTTTAAATAAACAGAGCTGAGAGGAGAATTTCTTTCAACAGCCTCATTCTTTCTGCCAGCATCCGCCTTCTTGGCTGCTCTACAAACACATGCATGCACACACACATACACACAGCACCAAAATTGAATGTGAGCAGTAGGAGAGGACTAAGAGAGGGCCAAGTGAGAGGTTGAGAGTGGTGGAAACGGTCAATTGGCTTAACTCAGTGGTGTCTGTTCTTGGTGCGACGGTGTCAGTGGGCAATGTGCAAATGTGCACTCTTTTGATTTCCCTGATGTAATCCTCTGCAGCATACTGGTAGCCTGTAAAGCCCCAAGGAGAAGAGATGAGTGAGATGCTGCACAGCGTTTGTTCTGGGATTAAGATAGAGCCTCGTCACATTCACTCTTCAAGACAAAATGCTGCATGTACAAATGCGCTGCAGAATACACTCACTCCTGCAGACACATGTCATTTTGCTCTATAATGCATTCTTTACAATCAAAATGTGCACAGTAATTATGTTACAGTGCCCTCTAGTGATGCATCCATCAGACAAAAGGTTTTTCTGGTTAAACCTGAATAAACTTTTTTAGAACTTATCTACAACAGCACTAAATACATTGGTATTCTTAAAAAAAATACAATTTATGTGTTTTAAAACTTTTTTTCCAGGAATAATCAATGTATTCAACTGTAACTATACACAAAAGGCACAAATCGATCAACTTTTAAAGAGAAATTGTCACTTTGGATTTCCAAAAGTCACAACTGGAATTATTTTAGTGCACGTTTCCCATCAACCAGCGTTTTCCAATGGAACAAACTATTCTCAGAAGTTTTCTCAGTTGTGATGATGTCTGCTGAACTATAATGCTGCTTTTTTTCCTAACCCTGTTGGAGCCTGAATACGCAGGATTGATCTTACACCAGTGTCGCCATGGCAACGTGATGACACCTTTTCACAAGTTAATACATTAAACATTTATTTTTAAGCAAATCATTCATTTTATTCTTATCTGATAAGCTTAATGATAAAAAAATGAAAAAAAAAGATAATCATTTATAACCTCAAGGGGCTAAAACATTATTTGTTAATGCACAAACTAAATGCATGCAAGCCAGATGTTTGTTTTTGAGTAAAAAAAGAGTAGCAGCATGCAGAATGCATTAGCAAATACTGTAAATGTCTATATTGCTCATCTTTGCAGCATTTCCTGCTGCTTCTTCAGGCTCTCATGCCTTCTAGATCTGTTCCAAAGTTGTGTCTGGATCAAGTCAAGTGTGTTATGAATTATAAATGGAGTGAACTGAAATTTTAAGGTTGCTGCCATTCAGCCCTTCCTTCATGTTGACCTCTGTGTGACGAGGATATATCCTCATGGCGTGATTTCTGCACTTTTGGAGATAAAATCCAGAAACCTGAAAGCGTTTGATGTGCAGTGGAGGAATTAATCAAGCAGCAAGTTAACAGCAACAGGGGAAAATAGAGGCTTGAAGCAGCTGCCATAGCTGCAGGTAAGAGAACAACGAAAAGGTGAATCTGAAGCTTGAAAACCACTCTCGCGTAAGAAAAGTAACAAAATAAAGACGGAAGTTAAAAAAAATCTACAATTTAGTTTAAAAAGAAATAACACCTGTAAAAAAAATATTTATGTGAATAGTGTTATTAATTTCATAAGAAATTGATAGGAAGCCAGTGAATTTCACATGACCTCACATATGCAAGGAAATTCCTGAGTATCAGAGAAAAAGCTAAACTGACCTATTTTTCTGTGATTTTGTTTTTTTGTCCAACAAAAAATAAAATCTCAAATCGTATCTTCCTTGAGCATAAAAAAAAATCCTTGCAGTAACACCTTCGTCAGCACTGGGAGGCAGCAGTGTTCAATCTTTTCACTCTATGGCTTCTTCAAGGTCAATGGCCAATTGTTTTTACTCGTTAATACTGTACTGAAGATTACACGTATTTATCATTACTATTATTTAATCATATGCAAGCAGAAACAGGGAAAGTGAGAGTTCGGGCAGTTAACTCCACTGACTGACCCAGCTTGTTTATAATATTAGTCACTGAAGCTGCGATTTACAAAGTATGAGTTGTAATAGCAGCAAATTGCAGAAATTTGTCCTTGATGTAAGTTGTTTTAACATTAGAGCATGTGCACACAAATAAAGCTGATTCAACCGTCTGGCAGGTTGAACTTGGTTGTGTATTTAGGAGGAAACAGACAAAACAAAACTGTACACACTTTGACAGGTTGGCTGTGCCAACACTCACAGTGAGTGATTGATCAGGTTCAGGTTTTGGAATTTGAGCTGTTTACTAGGAACAATCAAATGCAAAGCAGGATATGGAGGAGTTTCATAACTTTTTGTCTTTGAACCCAGAAAAAAATTGTTTCTGCAGTCATCCACACTAAAAAACACACAGTTAAAAAATAATCTAGGTGGGGTTATTTTCAACCCAACTCCCATGTTAAAAAGGGACTCAGGAAAAA
The DNA here is from genome assembly GCA_036245035.1 of Adrianichthys oophorus. Lineage (NCBI taxonomy): Eukaryota > Metazoa > Chordata > Actinopteri > Beloniformes > Adrianichthyidae > Adrianichthys > Adrianichthys oophorus. The sequence goes on along the minus strand of BSAI01000096.1, from coordinate 4,016,601 downwards.
ATAAACAAAAATTGGGTAAAGATGAAACCACTATAACCCAAAAAAATTAGCTTTGTTCCAAAAAGTCACCCAAAAATATATCCCAACATGAATAACTCAAGAACTCAGTTAAAGAAACAACTCAAGTGTTTTGAGAGTGTAGAAGAGAAACATCTTATAAAACAAAGCGAAGAAATTGTGAAAAAAAACAAAATCGTTTTGTATTTATAAAAGGTTCTATAAAGCAATAGGTTTGGCAAAACCTGAAACCCAACATCAATGGAAAGTTTATCATTTTCTATCTAAATCTTCTTTGTGATCATTTTTTTTTTGTTTCGTTCATGGAGGAAAAATCTACGCCAACCTGAAGCACCTTAAAGCTCCCAATCCCGAAGTTCCTGAACAGAAAAAGAGCTCTCCCAGAACAAACATCCTGCCATTTTTAAATCTCCAGATGTTCCAACACAAAAAGAAAAAAAACAAAGCATAAATTAAACTTTTTATTTTGGTGCTTGCTTTGAATAAAACCCTGTGGATGGATTGAATTAAATAGGAAAAATAAAATAGTTCTAAAGTAAAGGAGTAGCAAATTAATAGATACAAATCCTGAACAGTGTAGTAAAAATAATAATAGTTCCTGTTTGCAGTGTGACATTACTCTTAGACATACATTTTGTTTTAAAGAATAAGATCAGATGTACCTGAAATAATATAAGTTCTTATTCAACCAATGACAAAAGCCCCTCCCCTCCATAGCAGCCGTTACTTCCATTAAACTGAAGATGCTAAATTACAGATTAGACAGACAACAACTCCTCACCTTTGCTATTTCATCAACCGTTATTTTTCTTTATGCTTTTTGACTGTATTTTTTTGAATCAATCCTTGATTGTGTGCTGATTGGACATGGATGCACAGACCAATACACGCTTCATCTGATTTGCACTGATTGATGCATTCAGAAGTCTGACCTGCCTGCTGCCTAAGATTTTACAGGGAAGCTTATTTTAATAATCTCCCAACTGTGCACACGTGCATGTTAACGTTCAATTAATCTGCAGCTGTTTGCTCAAAGCTCTTTGATAACAGCCTTGTGGAAACATTTTCTGTTCCTTTTCACTGTGTAAATACAGCAAAGTCAATAGTCAGACATTACAAGACACTGTTTGCACAGTCGGGTCCACAGCACAAGTCATATTTTAATGAAACATCATCATGGAATGATCTTAAACTCTGCAAATACAACTTCTGCTCCTTGTTGGTTGACTGTGATAGTGACGTGTAATTGTATCTATGTTTTGGTAAACTTCCTTTCTCTGCATGGAAGCTGGGAAGGGTTTTGCAGGGTGACCCGAATCTCCATCAAGAGCCTGCACCAAAGGTGTGCGTGTTTTGTAACCGTACGCCTTGAGCACACAGCATAGATACTTATACTCCTCTGACCGTCTAACTCCCTCTCATTTTTTGACTGTAACCCTACACTGTGTACCCCCTCTCACCTCCTCCTCATCTTCCTCAATCCCCAGACCCCCAACAGCTTCACCCTGGTTTATGTGACACACCTGACCCAGCAAAAACGCACAAAGACTGAGGAGACGCTGAGAGGAGGAATCGCTTTTGACCTCGTGTGAAATTAAATTAACACAATAGCACTAGTCATGGGAGCATTACCATTAGTGACAAACGTGGAATGAACTTTCTCGATAGAAAGTAATAGAATAGAGTAGAATAACATAGCTTTATTGTCACTTGCCCTTCTTGCATTGCTGACTAAGTGAAATATTGTTTCCTGGAAGAGTGAAGGGTGTGAAAGTGAAGGTAAAAAGCAATAAAATAAAAGACTAAAATAAAAACACAAATAAAAAGGAGAATAAAAGAGCAAAAACAATAAACAAAGGTATGTACTAATAAATGTCATGTAACTGTTGATTTTATATCAGAATATGTTGACATGCATAAGTTCTAGGTGCACGGCTTGGAATGGACTTTCAAAATAAGTGCTGTTTGAAATTTGGTGTAATTTCACAATAAAATAAAAATGTTTATCAGTTTTATTGAAAACACATTCATGAAATGAAAGAGCCACACACCTTACAGCATTACAGAGTCTCCATGAAGCAACCAGTTCATGTTCCTCTGTCATCCGACTCGGGCTTTGCACTTGTTTCTGCAGCGCAAATCCCAGCTGTCTCATTCACTTATGAGCTCAGCAACTGCCCGCTAAAGGCAATAAGTGGTGTGAATTGTTAAATCCTCAAACGTGAGAGTTTTTCATCTTCAGAAATATTTGATGTGTTGCTTGACCTTACTCTTTCACCCAATCCTTTTCATCAGATCAGTCACGATTCTGAAATCTTCATCATTTGATTACTTGCCGTTCATATTCTCTGTAAAGCTATTGGAGTTTTGCTGTGATCAGTGGCTTCTGCATCTTTAAATTACAGCAGTGGGTTGACAAAATCTCTGTGAACCTCAGAGTTGCTGTTTCTTGTTCTGCTGAAGTGAATCCCTTCTCGCTCTGAAACTGCAGCTATAAACATCTGACCTCTGACCCCCCTGAAGGGGGTTTAAGTGAAAGGAGAATTTCCCCACTGGGGCCAATAATATGTCACGTTATAATCAGCGTCACTGTACCTGACATGTCCTAGGGGCGTGCGCGCGAAAATCCCTTGTTAAAATGAGTTTGGAAAGCTGCAAAAGGAAAGGTTTTTAATATTTACAATATTTAAAGTCTTTTAGGAACTCATATCATTATTATTAAAAATATTTGGTCCTAAAATGTAGCTGTGAGTTTATAGTTTTACTGTCTTGACTTAAAATGAACTTGCTTAAACTCACAAAGTCATATTCTTTTGTAGTTGATGGAAGTCAAAGATGATCCAAATATGATTAATCAATTAAATATTCACATTGAAGCAGTAATTTTATATAAATAGATATTTAAAAAATAAATATAAAACTGCAACATTAAAAGTCTATTAGAAACACAGGACCTGATCTTTAGTGGTAAATTTTCACTTTTGTTTCATAAATGCCTGCAAACTAGGTTTCTTAAACAGGCTCGTTGTCTCTGAAACCTCTGAAAGAAGTTAAGGAATGTATTTTTCCCTTGCTAATTGTAATGGCCCAGGTAAGGACAAGAGCTAACACCTGCACAACTGTGATCCTGCAGCTTTTGGAGGCCCATTAATCAAACATGCCAACGTTACATGGGATCGAATCAGCGCCAGAAACCACTTTTTTTTCTGTCTTCTGTTTTACGAACAGTTTTTTTTTTTGTCTTGTTTAATTGCTACTCCTTTTGGGCGCGCACGGCACACTCACCGAGTCAGTTACTCTTTCAACATACTGGGAAAGAAGAGGCAGAAAAAGTGCGGGGGAGTGAAAATGAAGGCGCATGGTGGGGTTGCTGGGTTGGTTTGGTTTAAGGCCAAATATTTGGTGTTCTGTCTCCTCGCAGGCCACTGTTATGAGCTTGTTTTGAACAAATCCACATGTTCAGAAAATCTTGTTAATTATTCTGCGCTGCGTTGCCTTATGTGCGCCAGGAGGAAGAATATTTCTGTGCAGAACGACACTCTTCATCCCCGAGCGCGGACAGGATGGGTCCTCCGTTACGCACAAGAAAATGCTTCGCGCAGGTTGAGCAACAATTGCAAAGTAGATAAACAAATTAGAAAATGCATATTTGTCAATAATCTATTGTCTAATAATACAACAACAATCATTTTAAATGTGAGAAGCAGAAAAAAAGTTGTTCTGTTCTCTGAAAGGGGCTGAAGGTGCCAGACCTGTTCAAACAAAGTGTCCTCTTTCAACGCCAGTTTCCAGTTCTGTTTTCCTCCCGACAAAACTAAGCAGCCAGTTTTGTTCTCCTCAACTGAGCGCGGAAAGATAAGGTGTCGTCACTCCAACATCAAGGCTCACCCCCATGGAAAAGTGCGGCTGAAGCGCACCCTGCCCGAACGGCCACATGCCACAGGTTTCACTCAGCCTCTTGGCATGTGTTGTTTTTACAAAGTGCCGCATAAGTGAAGCTTTTCTTTTCTCTTCATTTGAACACGCACCATAATTACCGAAAAGAACTTTAACCTAAGGCCACCAGTTATTAAATTGACAAAAATAAATCATGACTGGCGCAAAACGGTAACCATTTGTTGTTTTTTTTATGCGCATATTTACTTAACTGCTGTATAATTTTTGGATTACATTTTATTATTTTTTTTTGCCTTTTGAGAACTTTTTAAATATGTTTTTCTTGAATATTCGTTCAAACAACTTCCAACACAATTTCACAAAATGCCTGTATATTTTCCAACTTAAAACGTTCCTTTGAAAAGTTTATCCCGGATAAACACACACACGCACACACACACACACACAAAACAGCATCCATTAAAAAATAAAAAAAATATATATATATATATTAATATATATATATATATATAAACGTGTTTAAACCGACATAAAACACATCACATGTGCAAAAAACCCCCAAAACTTCTGATAACTTAATGAGTCATCATTAGGTCGCAAAGAACCGCAAACAAACAATAAATAAATAAGTAAGTAAAGTCATCCATATGAATTCACATATTTTGGTTCTTTTATTGTAAAGTTATATCAAACTATATGAGTCGCTTTATGTTTTCTTTTTTTTTATGAGACTTACATGCCGTCTCTTTCCAAAGGAAAAATGTACATACGAATAATAACAACAATAATGAGAAGAGGATAATGTTCTTCACTTCTTCACGGCTCTCGCGAGACTCTTAAAAATGTCACACCAAAAAACCCTCAGTGACAGCCCGGAAAGCCCAACATCCTCTGCAACAAGCACTTCAGAAAAAAATGATCAATGAAAAAACAAAAATGAAACGTATGGCTCTCTTGAAAAAGAAAAAAGCATCAGTGTAGGCATGAAGATGGAGCTAAGAGTCTCACGGCCTTTGTCCCACACTCCTAGAGTCACAATAGATAAAATCTAAGACACTTTATTGTTTTTAACATTATATCATGTTATTACATTCAGAACTTTCTATATTTCTTTCAGAAGAAACTCTGTTTTTTTTCCTCATTCAGATGACACTCAAACTGCCAGGTTATGGAGAGTATTTGTACAGAAGTGCTCCAGACGTGTGTTTGAAGAAAAATCCCTCTAAGTCTATTTGGAGGATAGGAGTATGTGGCTACTGGCAGATTTTCACCCCTCACTTGTTGGAAAACAAGGTTGAATATGAGACTAAAGGATTTGTTACGGTTGCTGTTGCTGCAGTGTTCCAGTCTCTGCCTCGCAGCTTTACGCATGTGCTTCACTCACGCCACCTCGTAAATTACTCGTAAAATACAAAACTGAATGTTGTCCTTATTCTTTTCATTTATTTTATTTAGGAGCCGAGGTCCACTAGATTTGAAGACATAGGGTTCAGTATGGTTTCGTGGTGCAATGAGTGGTGATGGTGCACCGAGTCTGCGCCGCCGGGCACTGGGATTGCGCTGGGTCCCGGCGGTGGCGCGAGTCCGTGTAAGGACGGTAAACCGGTGTTGGAGCCCAGGAGCAGAGCTGGGCTCTGGGATGTGTGATCCGGAGTCCCAGAGGGGGTTTTTTCGTCATCCGAGCTCCCCAAAAGAGTTTTATTTCCATTCATGGAAGAAGTCAGTGGGTTGTGACTGTTGCTGTTGGAGTTTTCGTTGTTTTCTCTGTGAACACAAAAGCACGGAAACGCAGTGTGAGCGTTAAGTAACCGACTAAATGTAAAGCCAAATATTAGAATAATAATAAATCTCTTAATGCCTGTACCTATTACTATTTTTACAACTTCATAAAACAATATTGTGATTATTTATTAATGCGTCTGTGCAGCTTTGGAGTTAAGTGGCAGAAATAATTAGAGGCTTCCCTTTTGTGCCGCAAAGAAGCTGAACAATGACACGAGACAATAAATCTTCTCCCAAGTGTCTGCATCCAGAAACAAATGATTTGACAAATGCAGTCGTTCCACAAAGGCTTAGGGCTGCATGTGGCACGGATCACGCGTGCGCTTTTTCACTGCGGGATGACATGATTTAGATGAAGCTTTCAGCCCAAATTAGTTACCAGAGGGTGAAAGAAGACACCAGCTCAACAAGCACCTGACTGGGACACCCCGGAGTCACCTTCCAAACGACTGAAGGGGGTCTTTGGAGGCCGGAGAGACGCATATGAGCTGCGCCGCAAAACACAAGTGTTTCAGTTGAATATTTGCCAACTATTTAGCACGATGTTGAAAGTAAAATTTCTTCTGAGGTTTATTAAACTGAAAGGGGGGAAACAAAGTAATTTGTCTGTCGACGTCTGTGATTTTCTTTTTTGTAAATAAGAAGTAAAGAGTGATCGAGGGCAGTCATTTTGAGTAATTTGCTGCGTAAAATGCAGGAAATGTTTGTGATGAAACGTTTTAAAAATTGGATGTAAAAGTGAGCATCCTTACCTTTCCTTAGCCTCGGCGGCTCGATCCCGCTGCCGTCGGTTTTTGAACCAGTTGCTGACCTGCGTGGTCGTGAGTCCCGTGGCCTCGGCCAGCTCTCTTTTCTCCCGTGGGGATGGGTAGGGGTTGTGGGTGTACCACTCCCGAAGAACGCTCCTGCTCTTCTCCTTGAAGCAGTAGCTGGTCTCCTCTCCGTCCCAGATGGAGCGGGGAAGGGGGAACTTTCTCCGGACGCGGTACTTCCCAACTGCGCCCAGCGGGCGGCCCCTCAGCTTTTCCGCCTCGATGTAGTGCGCTTTGAGCCACAGCTGCTGCAGCTTCGGGTGGTTGTGCGGGGAAAACTGGTGGCTCTCCAGGATTTTGTACAGCTCTCGGAAGTTTCCCCGGTGAAACGCGACCACGGCCTTTGCCTTGAGGACGCTCTCATTTTTGTGGAGGTGCTCGCACGCCGGCAGAGACCAGAGGAAGCGTCCCAGCCGCTCGATGTTGCCCCCTTGTTGGAGGACTTCGCAGACACACGCCACTTGTTCCTGCGTAAAACCAAAGGTCGGAAGCATTGACATGGCGACAACGTAAACCAAGACAGATTAGATCGTGCCTTACTCCCACGTCTGTCCTCTCAGTCTCTCATTAAGTCAAGGCACATGAAGTCCATAAGAGTGAAAAAGTCCCCAAAAGAGCAGGCCGACCCTTGGAGAACAATTTGGCAATATCCAACTGCGCGCAACGGACGGCGCTCAAGCCTTTGCAGCCATGCAAAACCCCAGGCGACAATTCCTCATAAAGTTGCTGCGAAAGAGAGAAAGTTGCTTCTCCTTCAGCGTCCTCCTCCAGCTTTACTACGGCGTTTCAACATAAACTACTCCCGCAGACCAGGCTTGCTGGCTCGTTTTAATAATATTATTCTAAGCTGGCAAGACAAGCGATCATATGAACTCTGATTGGTCGGTTATCTGACCCGTGGATGGCGAGGATAAGACAATAGCCTTAGTCAAATTATTTGCCATGGTTACGCTGTCACTCAAGGCAACCCGATACGCATTGAGGTGGCTCCCTGGCAAAGTCGACCCGATTGTACTCTTCACGCGCAGCCCGCCTACCAATAGAAATACTTCCTAGATTCTTCCCCTAAAACAGTTTTCCCTATTCTTTCCTGTGCTCCTGACTGACACCTCCGGCAGCCAAAGAGCGCGGAGCTGTGCGCAGCGCAGAGCGGCTGATCCCGCAGCTGGAGGAAGGATGGCGCCAGAGCGCATCAAGCGGTGCGTCCTGAAGTTTTCTGGCAACTCTTACAAGTCAGACAGGAGTTCTGCAGCGCCTGGGAATCGAATAGAAATGACATAATTAGAAGACGAACAAAACGTTGAAGAAAAAACAAGTAAAAAATAAAATACATCTAAATTCATTTCTTTCACTTAAATTAAAACCGTCGAAATGGGGATACAGGTGCACGGTCAGAGTTAATAAACCCCAAAAATGCGGCGCGCGACAAATTCTGGAAAACCCTTAAAAAACACAAGACGTTTCAAAAAACGTTCACATGCTGGATGGATAATGGAGATTACAACAAATTTAAAACACTTTATATCTATTATTACTTTTTTGTTAGGAAGGTAATTTAATAAAACCCTGTCGCTGTTTTTTTTAAATCTAATTTAAATAATAATAAGGAAAGATTGAGCGCATCACAATGAAGGTGCGCAGCTGCAGGAGCGCAGGAGAAAGCAGCTCAGAAGCAGGACGGATGAACTCTGCATGAACCAGCACACTGGTGAGACCACTTTATCATTTTTATTCTCTGATAAAACTATTCGAAGAGGAAGATCAGAGATGCTGACGTTTACAATCTTTAATCTCAATAAAAAAAGACAATTGATGGCATTTTTCAATAAAATGTTGAACAATTGGAATAAAGTAAACATGATAAAATCATTAGAAGCTGAGATAAATTTTAGTTACAAAATGATGGGGGAAATATTTTTGATTGGCTGCAATCATCAAAACGTGTTTGACATTGACTGACGTCTGTGTTTTTTAACTGTCGTTTGTATTTGTCAGTGGGACCTCACTCACATCGCCTGAAACAAAACAAAAAACAAAAGTTATGTGCAACATAACAAAAAAAAAAAAGATAAATTAACCAAAACATTTTGAAAAACTTTGCTGTTATTGGAAGGGTGCTGTAAATATCTGATTTTGCCTTCGTTTATGAAAGAAGTTTTATTTGCGAGGGGAGAAATAACAGACTGCCTGAATTTAATCTCAGATCTCCTTTAATTCCCTGCATGGATCAGATGAACATTTGGAGTCATTTTCGATGAGTTCGCTCTTCGGCCTGATGCTGAGAGTCATTTCATTGACGGCGCAGCTCTTTCTGAGAAACTACCAGCGGAGTTCCGTTCAGATGATCAGACTCCAGAGCTGATTCACGCGTGAAGGGAGGAAGCAGAGATCTGCGGGGAGAGCGCGAGCTCTGGAGCGCACGTGTCCTCACTGCGTCCGAATTGAGAGGAGCAGATCGGATGATTTTTACGCACCTATTCCGACTGGCGGAAGTCAATCAGAAATCGGGGGTGGGGGTGGGGGGGTGTCACCTGAGATGACGTGGATGAAGTGTGTGGGTAAGGATGGGAGTTTAATTAGACTTTTACTAATTATTTCATATATTTTATGATTAATTCTTAATTTTAAGATGATGGCGCAATTTCTGCCCAAAACAAATCTGTTAAAATATGAGAAATGAATTTCATACAAGAACATTTAGGGAATTATTGTTAAAAATCAAAACCTAAAATTAAATAATGTAAATGCAAATTAGTTTTTGTATATAAAAAAAATTAAAAAGTACAGTTCATAAATATTGTATCAATCCTAACGTTTCCTGTAAGGATGCAATGGAAAACTCCCAAGCATCACATGAGCAGCAGCTTACACAAGCAGGCAAATTAATAAATGATGAAGTTTTTGCAACACACAAGTAAGTTGTGTTTGAGCGTGTCACACATCATGCAGAATGTGAAAACAAGAGAGCAAAAACAGCCTGAAAAGATAAAGTGCCTTCATTTGCTTTAATCAGGAAGTGTCAGAAGTTCCATGTCTGTCCCCTGACAGTATTTGTAAACCCCTTGTTTCCACTGATCAGTTTGATCAGAGGGCTCTGCCTCTGAAACAGTCATTTCTACAGCCACTGATGAATGAAGATCATGTTTCTCCTAATAGTCAAGCCCCTATTTTCACAACCTCCCACCGCTCACCTCAGCCACTCTCCATCCCGACCTTCACTAATTGAGCTGATTACTGCAAGATGTCTCTGTTGCAAAGAGAATATGCATGGTGGGCCTGCGTCATTGAGATGGGACTTTTATTCTGTGAGACTGCTACACGCACTGACCTGAGACCAGCCCAATATTTATTAGCATACTTTTTTTTTGATTGACTTCAGTGTGGAGAACAAAATGATTAAAACCAGAACCTCTGTGTCGATACTGGTTAAGGGTATATGAAAGAGGGCCTATCCAATAATTGGCTGTTTACATCTCTCCTGTTTCCCCAGAGACCAGAGCTATCCTATGGCTGCGCATTTCACTAAACCGCATTTCCAAACAACATGGAGGGGGAGGTTTGGGGGGGACAGGACACTGGGGTGAGCGTGTGCACTTGTGTGACTCTTTTCTTTTTCTTTTTTTTTTTTATAAATAAAACCCTAACAAATAATAAAACCCTGTCTGGATCACTGGCTCATCATAAGGCCACCTTTTGGTAATTCCTGGTAAAATGATGATAAAAAACAGAAATATCAGCTGATCAGCATTACAAAGGACACGCAAGAGTGTGAAGAAAATTACAGACATTTTATGTTGCTCCAAACATGTCCATAAACATATCTAGAGTTCCCTACAGTGCACGGTTTAGCTTGTTGTTAACAGCTCACCAAAAATAGCATTTAAGAAATCCATTTAAAACAGTATTTTTCTTCAAATGATCCAAAGTGACACATTTCCTCCTAAAGAGCTGAGCAGGAGCTCAGCCTGAAACATTGTGGTGATTGTTCTTCATTAAGCAATCTGCATTGGCATTCAACCCATTGGCCTGATGTCTAACGGGCTGCTTAAAAACACCAAACAGACGGCGATCTTTGGCCTAACACTCTGTGATGCTCAACCTCCTGGAGGATCTGTTAGCAGGATTTGTTTAAAATTTTTTTGATAGCTGTTTAGCTTTTTTGATTTTTTGCGTGGAGTGATTCGTTGACATGATTTGCACTTCAGGGCCACCATAGTTTTGGACAAAATTACAAACTTTTAAGTCAAAAAGTAGAGACATTTCTTATGGTTTTAACTTGACAAAATGTTTTGATGTTTTTACAAATAATTCATTTAGAATGTTTTATTAAAAAAAATAAATAAAAGCTAAAGTCAAAAGTCAGCCTCTGCCAGGTGATTGTTAAAAACCTTCCCCAACCAGTGGTGGGCTGCGTGCAGGCCGCTCGCCCACCAACACCACAGCTTTGGAACAAACTCAAACTGGAGCTGGCGTGAGAACAGAAGTTACGCGTAACAATTGTTTCTCTTCCAGGCCATAATGGAACTGATCAGTAGCTTTTGTTAAAGCGAGTGTGTGGAAAGACAGAAAAAGAGGAACGTGTTGCTTGCTGCTGGGGTTAATCTATTCGACCAATTTCTCCATTTGATTCTTGTTTATTTTCAGGAGTTGTATGGTCATTTCAGCTGCACACTGAGCCCTTTATGCACCGCCAAGGCATTTTCCTTCAGCCACAGAGACTGGATTGCAAGCATTTGGCCAGAATTTGGACAGGAGACTTGCTCCAACACTTCTTGAATATTTCATGGCCCCTAACCTTTATGGTGAAATTCCCTTAGGCCTGTCTCCTACCAAACTGGCAATGTGCAGAGAGTCAGGAACATGAGCTTCACACATAGACACATTTTGCATTAATGCTTTTGGCTTGTTTCCAGTTAAAGCAATCATTGTCTAAATCTACGTTTCTATCAGTCTGGAATATAGCGCACATCCTGAAACACACAGCCTCAGGATGGGTTTCCTTTCACAAAAGATGCTATAGTATCTTTTTTACTGTTATGTTTTTTTGCTGTTACTTTTTGTCAGAAATTTAGTTCTCTATTTCACATGCATTCACACACATAACTACTTCATATTTGCACACGTTCAGCTGCGTGAGTCAGAGATCAACCTGCTCTAATGGGCTATTTTATTACAGCGTGCAACTAAGAAACCACCATGGGACCAATACGCAGGATCAGATAAACCTCAACCTGCTCGACATCAAAGAAGTCAGATGGCTGGGATGTATAACCAAATCATGATAACCAAAAGCTTCTGATCATGTAATATTTGAAACTTCTTCCTGTGGACGGATTCACAAAGGAAGAGCCAACCTACACCGAAAAAAGCAACATTTTTATCATTTTGTGTTGTTTTGTTTTTTTTATGTAAATACAATCTGAGTTTGACAAAAAACCTATTTTGAAGATATTTTAGACTCAAACAAAGACTTTTTGAGTTATATCAGGTTTTTTTTTTTTCAATCAATATGTTTTTTTAATTTGGAAAAAAGTTTTTTTTCTTTAAACTCTGCTGTTAAAGTTTTTTTTTAGCAAAGTGACGCATGGCTGCCTTGGTTTAGTTTTAATCCTGGCTGCATGTCTCATGGTAAACTCGGCTTCATTCCTTAATCTTTTTTCCTCATGCAGCATTCTTCCTTCTTTAACAGTGCTGGAACTCACATGTCGGGAAAGAATTTATCTGAAGCGACTGCAGTAATTAGTGATGTGCCAATGCTTGAATTTGTATCCATCCCTGTATGCAGGGTTTTTACAACACTTTACGGTTTCACTTGAAACACAAGGATTGACCCTGTGTCACTCGCCATATGGGCAGTAAATACTTCCATGATAGAGTCAGTGGTTGTACTGATACTGTAAAAGAGTGAGCCGTGCAATATATCAAACTACAGGAAAAGAACTGGAGCTGTTTTTTGGGAATTTGAAGCATTTTCGACCTTGCTTCCAAATGGTTTGACAATTTTTACAAAAGTAGTCTAAAATTCCAAAACTGGAGCAATTATTTTTGTCTTTGGAGTTAATGCCAGTCTAAATGGTAATGATAGCTTTCCACCAGTTTGGGATTCAGATACTATATATTTTTTTCTTTTCTCATGATTTTTAGAGCTGCTTGCAGAGATTATATGGAAACTGAGTGAAACAAGTTAACAACGTTCATTGTTTTTACCTCACAGTTGGAGTGCAACGATAACGAGTGTTTATGCCCTTGACTTTTGGATTTATTTCCAGCTCTGAAAAAAATTCCCTTATGTGTTCGCTTTCAGGTAGAGCTGAAATAGTTTGTATATTTGCATCAATAGGCATCGAGGGATTGTTCAGCCAATCTGGTGTTACATCTGCCTGCAGTTGAATCAAACCCTTACAAACTTTTGTCCAGTGAAGTCATGGTTATGGTCAATCTGAGGATTTAGCAGCTACAACTATTTAAAAGGATGAATGAAAAAAAGATCATTAAATCATGCTTAATTGGAAAGTTTTTTTTTCCAAGCAGCTCTGCTTTCTATGCCATGAGCTTTGATCAACAAGTGGTGAAAATGGTGTAAAATTGGATGAATCTAATGTTTTTGTCTTTTATCTTGTCTGATTATGTGTAGGCCAATATATTTTCATATTTAACATTTTTCATTAATGTATTCAAAGTCTTTAAGTTTGTTAGATTAAATCATATTATCAGACCAAATCATAGCTTTTTTTTTGTCTTTTAGTTAATAGAATTTTTAGACACTATATCAACTGCTGCTTTTATTAAATGACATTTATGGCATTCGTCTGCACCTACATGGAGCATCTTCAAAACAAACCCCAGCTCTGACTTCACCTCCCTGGGAACTGAAGGTCACAAACATGCAGTTGTGGGAAGATCAATCCTTTGTGTGCGTGTGTGTCTAAAACAGTAAAACTGATTATGATTATTGAATGTAACCGTCGTCTCTTCGCTCCTTTCTGCAAGTAAAATGCTAAAAGATACGTTTTTGACTCTTGAGTCTTATTGAATCTTTTTGTGGGTTTGGAAAACAAACTAACAGCTTCTTTACAGTTAAAAGTCAGTTTTAAAAAAAATGTTTCCTGACACATTAAGACTCCAACAGTCACCTCACATTTTGCCACCGAGTTCTTACCATATTTATGGTTTCCTGTCAGGGCAGGCTGAATCAATACTTCTTCAGTCGTCAATCACAACCGCTTCTACGGGTGTTTTGATTATTGGTGTGTGGAAGTTTTTTGCAATGAAGACTTTTGGATGTCTGGGAGAGATGGAGAACCTTGACAATAAATGCATTCAATCCATCTTTGCAATTATAAGCTCTATTTTAGGCATTTTGCAGAACACTTGTTTGAACAGAGAAATTGTGAAATAAGTGTTTATGTTCTTTATGGGTTTTAGACTGTTGTTTAGCATCAAGCAGCGACAACCAAACATTACAGAACTGCTATGTGGGAAAAGCAAAACATATAACCAATATTCATATAATTCTGTCATTTGTAATTTTTGTGAGCAAAAAAAAAAAAACGTATTATTATGTGAGAGCAAAGTCAATGTCAGTTATAGTTTTAGAATCAGAATGGATGTGACAAAGGGTGATGGGATTCGGAGAGCTAAAACCTGCTACTGCACTTAAATCCCATTATTTCTGGTTGCAGTAAACAGATAAGTTTATGTTTGGAGTCTTTAAGCTGAGCCATCACTGTCTCTGCAAAAAACAAACAAAAAAACCATGAACCCTCCAACACTGCTGTACAGTTGCTCAGAAATTCTTGTTTCAAAGAAAATCATATTTTATTTAATGATTTTTGCAAGCAGAAATTAGAACAAAGAAATGCAATTTGCACTAAAACCTTTACAAACTTTTAAAAGCTTGAATCTGGGTACAGGAATGATGCCAAAAATCTGGCATCTTCGATTTGTGTCGCAGTAGAGCGGCATACATTGAAGTACAAGCAAAAATACATCTACATATAAGCAGAACTACATTTACCTGCACTTTCAGATCTGGAAACTCGTAAATGAACGGGCATTTTCCACAGTAAAACCAGAGAGACAACGTCTGATACGAGCTGAGAATGATTCAGCATATGTGCTATAGCAGACCCAAAGCTCCCTGTGCCAGATCTGGGTGTTAACCCCAGTGAGGACGTGCCTCTTGGTGGGCAGAGGGATGATGAGCTTTCACACAAGCAAGAGGGGATTACCGTCCATTGCTCCAAAATTGCAACGGTACACTCCCGGGGGCCACACACGCATGTGACGAGAGACAAGTGATAAATTGCCGCACATGTCCGTTCTCCTGCAGCACAGCTCGTAACAGTTGTCAGTTGAGCAGCTTTAATATTTGAGAGGCATTGGAAAGTGTTACATGAAAATGCCATCAGATCTAAACATATGTCAGATTAACATCATTACCTTTCAATAAAACTTGTTCAAAAATCTTATTTTTGACATTTAATTGAAGCCACCCACTTGTCAGAAGAGCTTTTGTGAACATTTAAGATCTTTTATCTTATAAATGTAAGCAGATGTAAGTAGATGTAAATTATGACATAGTGTTCACAACAAGCCTTAATATTCTGGAGACTCTTTTGGTACAGAAACCTGCTTATCGGTTTCAAATGAATATTATAATTTGAAACTCAAGTCTGCGGTGGGCTCTCATTCAGGAATTCACGGTAATTATCTGTGATCATTCCTCTGCCAAAAAGCCAAGCAGATGGCTAATCCAGTCCCACTGTATAATCAAAGCAGTCATTCTAATGACAGTATAATTTCATAAGAGGCCTTTGTCCCGGAATATTCTGGAGCGGCATGGGGGCGATTGGAGATATTCATCATCAGAGCAGATTGGAAACAGGCTCTAATAAATGACACGTTTGTTTCCTGCCCGAGTGTGTCAGACGAATGGCAGAATGCGGTGAATGTGGGATAGAGGGCTTGTGTGTGGGGGTGCCGGTTGGAGTGTGTGAGTGGACAGCAGCTGCCGTGCTCTCCACAGCCCTCCTCTGTTTGTGCGGGTGGCTGAAGTCTTGTGCTTCAAACCTGTGAGAGAATTAGAGTTCATTCTGGTTAATAGACGAGGCATTAATGCCGAATTTACACCTTCAGGTCAGGGTGGCAAAAATGTAAGCAGTGTTTACCAAGCTGCTGATCGCATTAAATGTTTTGGGTTTTTTCATATATATACATAGATATCCATATGTTTTGTTTATTTCTGTAAAAAAGCATTTTGATAGAAGCTGAAAGGAGGAATGAAAATCTTTTGTTCAGTTTGGCAGTGTCTGCACATCAGCTTTTGGACAAACATTATTTGTGGCGCAACTGGAAGTCAAAGCAAAGCACAGATAGAAAATATATAGATGCATGAAAGCAGGATCTTCTTTTAGCCAACTTTACACTCAGTGTTGTTTATCATGCTACACCCCGGCTTTCAGTTTCCTGCAAACTGCATGCGGCCTTATGTTTTGTTTCCATCTTGGGAAGAAGCATCCTCTTGCTGAGAAGTGAATAAAACACAAACACAGACAAAGAGGGATTTTTTTTAAATTCCATGACTCACTCATTTCAACAACCTGTATATTTCCAGCCTGCTGCAGCCAGAATCACCATTACATCACTGTAATATTGTCAATAAAAGCCACAGGGACAGCAGCCCAGCATAACTTACAGCAGGCAGGGAAGCTCAACAGCTGCTCAGAGTAGAGCTTCCGCTGAAGCAGGGGAAGAGTGAAGGACATGTTACCAGTGTCTTCAAGTAAATATACTTCAATAAAAAGGGAAAACATATGGCATGAACAAAATTCAAAAAGACAATCTGAACCCCCCCAAAAATGAAATTACACACAAATAAATTGGAGGGACACGTGCTAGATATCATGATGTAAATGTCTTCCATGACTATTTGAGGTATTTCACTACATATTTATTAATTTTTTAAAAAGTTTTAAAAAGTTACAATTATTTCATAGTAAAAAAACAAAAGAAAGAAAGAAAAACTTTTAAATATACTACATATTTAACAATGTTGACATTTCTCAACCAGTTCAGCAGACATTGAACTGTAGCTGTCAAACTCAGGAAGAGATTTGGGTTTGACATATTGGAACACGAAGAGGGCGTCACTCCACAGAAGTTCAATCTGCAAAACATGAATCAGTTCTTAAGAAAACAAAGCTGAAGCTCACTGGGTGAATGAAGAATATTGGTGATAATGACTATTGTTACAGTAGGCATTCCTTTTATTTGAGGTATCTGACATCAGACTGGTGACTCAAACATTTTGGGAATCATTTTTCAAAGCTCACCTGGCAGAACAATTGTTTCATTTCCATGCCAATTTTTTTTGCCTAATTTTAAGTGCGATGGCAGTTTATTCCACTCAGTAAACAATTTTAAAGACATTTTAATGTTAAAAAACTATGCAGTAAAAGAAAACATTTATGGTTTCCTTTTCACCGGAAATAAAAAAAAAAAAAATGCAGATGATGTTGTGAATCAGAAAATGAAGATTCGTTTTTGTTGTTTTCTTAATGTTTTGTTGAATTTGGCTAATATCTAAATAATGAATATAATTGTTTTATATTCAAGCTAAATTAGCTTAGATTGTTGTATTTTTCTTACCTGGTAGCAACACTGTGAGGATAAAATCGTTTGTACCATTTAGCCATCTCCTCAGTTTATTGTTCTGGAAAGATACATTTGCACAGACTAATAAAGTAAACCTGCATTTTTTTCTCTTCCTTTTTTCCTCTTGGTAAATCAAGCATCCCATCTCATTTTGGAACAATGCTCTGCAAAGACTTCATCGCCTGTCTTGTTGGTTTCAGTGAAGACGCAGGCTGACCTCACCAATCACAGATAAAAGCGTCCGGCTTTCCGCCAGGTCAAGTTCAACGGAGGACCACCCGGAAGAGCCAATCATGTGACATTTTTACTGGCCTTAAAAGAATTATGCAGCTTTAGATGAGATACTGTGGGCTTTTCCTGCGGCGGTGTGCATGTAAGTTAATCTGTTTAAGAGGATCCAGTGCTTTGATTTCACTCACATCAATCATTGGTCATTTAGGTTTCCCGAGGTTGAGCATGTATGCAAAACAAAAATTTGTGAGACTTCTGCAGGAGACAGGAAGCAATCAAATCAGTTTTTACATAAAGTGGATATGATGTTCGGCATCAGGCTGCACGGTGGCGCAGTGGTTAGCGCTCCTGCCTCACAGCAAGAAGGTTCCCGGTTCAAGTCCTGGCTGGGGGACCTTTCTGTGTGGAGTTTGCATGTTCTCCCCGTGCATGCGTGGGTTTTCTCCGGGTACTCCGGCTTCCTCCCACCGTCCAAAAACATGCTTCATAGGTTAATTGGTTCCTCTACATTGTCCGTAGGTGTGAATGCGAGTGTGCATGGGTGTGTGATTGTGGCCCCTGCGACAGACTGGCGACCAGTCCAGGGGTGTACCCTGCCTTCGCCCATGAGGGTTAGGCTCCGGCAACCCCGTGACCCCGAAAGGGATAAAGCGGATTGGAAAATGAATGAATGTTCGGCATCATTATCTGTTTAATAATTTTCCTTTGAGTCTATGAGGTCCAAAATAACAATCATTTCATAAAGTTTGATTTATGAATTGGTGTTTCAGGACAAACATTGCAGTTCATAGGGAATAAACAGTGTGGTGTGTATGTTACCATACAAGTGCACGTGTGTTGCTAAGAATGGTGTGCTTGTATCATTTGGCCCCTATTTGAGGGAAGTGACATGAGATACTTAAAGACCGAAAATTGCCACACTAAGCCAAACAAACTGAGTCTACCGACGTACGCACACACTCAAGCACGCACATGCGCACGCACGCATGCACGTCTCCAGTCCTCTAATGGCCAATAAACTCAGGATGTTCGTTCCTCCTCTCAGGCTCGCAAAAACCGAACAGCGAAATTATTGAGAGTAAACGGATTCCACTGTTGCTCAGGCTAATGACCACACACACACATTCCCAGAGAAGGCTGGAGGAGATAGCATGTATGCAATAACCCTAACATGGCTTTTATAAGCCCAAAGTTCTTTTGAAACTACATCAACTGGGAGAAAACCCAGACCTGCACATAAAAATACTGAGCATTCTGCAGCACAACTTTGAAGTGTTCTCTGCTGTAGCTTCTGCGTTCAAATGAAAAGTCATTCGAGAGCAAGCAAATGTAACGACTTAATGAGGGCACACCTGAAACAAAAGTGCAAAAGTTATGACTAAAACACGAGGAACAGTCCTGGGAAAGAAAACCGAGCAACAACAGAATTTACAGGGCATTTCCTTCCTTGTTTTAACACTCCCACTTCACTCATTTGGAAGTTGCCGTCTTGTCCCAGCTGGTAAATTCTCCTCCACCTCTAAAGGTAATATTCTCTTTCTGCAAACCTTTTAGAAATGTGAAAATGCACAGCAGCACCACAGTCTATACAGTTACAGTTGGACTGCAATCACAAATCCCAAGATTTCAATGCCCGAATGCAAATTTTTCAACAAATCAGTTGTATTTGGGAGGTGGCAGCTGCAGTTTTACATGCAGGGCGATGGCCGCAGAGGTTTGGAGAAAACGTTTTCTCTAAAAGTTGATACTGGTCAGTGGCCGTCCAGGCACATTTCAAGTTTGCGCAGTTCAGTGCCAGGCTGGGAAGATGCCATTTTGAAATCTGGTGACATCTGCGCGGCCATAGGGTGGATAACTGGCCAGCAGCAGCTCTGACTGGATGGTGTGTAAATGTTTCTGGTCGGCGTCTTTCTATATCAAGTGCCACTGACTGCCAGTATATAAAAAGGGCTAACTAAAAAGCATGCCATGTTGCTCACCTGACGACCGCCATCTGCATTCATGACCACGCCAAGGATTTTTTTTAAAAATCAGGCAGCAGCATGAAACCTCGAAGGTTCTGCCGATGCCTCCCCATCGCGCGGTGGAGTTTTCTTACTGTAGTCTCAGGCCGAATCCGTATTCTTACCCTACCCCTATGGCTTCTCCCTACCCCTACATTTTGCCCTCCAAACAGTGAGATATGGAAAAATTATGTCTTCAAATTCGGACGGCCCAAACAGGCGCCACCCCTCGATGATGTCATCAATCTTCGCCATCAATACTATAACTTTAAATTCATACAAAAACAAAAAGTCATTACTTACATTTATATGTAATAGTATTTATTTAAATGTAAACTTATGTGCTTCAGAGCACACCCACATGAAGACATGCATTTCTCCTCTTTGGCACACCGTGACGCAGCTCCCCCTACTGGCGGAGGGATACAGAACTTGAAGTCACCTCGTTCTACTCTTAAAAAAACTATTTCAGACACCCCTCTAACCTTCAAATAGGGGTAGGGAGGGAGAAGCCAGAGGGGTAGGGTAAGAATTCAGATTCGGCCTTAGGCTGTATAAAACAAGGGACAAGGTGGAGAATTGTTTTGACAGAAAGAAACCTTCTCACACAATTCCAACTTCACCAAAACGGCAGCCTGAACATTCCCCTAAAAGTCAGCACATGCACCAGTAAATAACTGATGTGCACACAACCCCCAAACCCTGGCTGCAGCTTTCTATTCATGGAAGCTATCTACTGGCATACACATGTGTGTGCCTGCGGGGACACCCACAGTTTGGGGTGACTGGTAGTCTTGCTCAGGGTGACTTCCTCTTTGGCATCACTGGAAAGCAAAACTCCAATTAAACTTTATGTTCCCTTGATGGGGTGAAAATACTCAACTTAGCGTCATGTGATTGTGTGACAGCATGTCTACACCTGGACTGTCACGTGCAAATGTCTGGCTTATTTTTTTTTTTATAATATTAATACAAAAATACTATTATCAAAAAGAATTTAAAAAATTGATAATAAATTATACTTTAAAAATGACCATATCTGATCTCAGCTTTATAGAAAAAAACTATTATCTCTAATACAACAACTCTATAGATAGGTTCTTCATTTAAATGTTAACATTTAAATGAATATAATATACCTGTTTTATGAAGCTATTTCAGTGTTTTATTACAGAAATAGGAACTTAAAATGTTACAAAAAATATTTATTTTTCCAGATATTTGGTTTATTGATGCATTTATTTTGATTGCTTTTTTAAAAAACTTTTTTTTTTACTTTTTAAAAGCTAATTTTCATCACCAGGTTTTTGATATGGCATCAGACCGCTCTTCTGGTGTTTTTTTTTTTTATTTAATTGACTTGTTTTTGCCTTTTTAAACATTTGTTTTACTATTGTTTTTTTTTTTGTTTGTTTTACTACTTTTATTTTATACCTTTCTATCTTACTTTAAAATTGTTTTGGCTTTCTGTTATTTTTATTCTTTGTAGATTTTACTGTACGGTGCCTTGTTTAATGTTAAGGCGTCTTATAAATAAACCATAACTATTTTTTTGATTGATTGATTCGTCTTTATTCTGTGATTGAGATACTTTATTTTTTTAATGTTCTCCTGATAATAATTTCCTTTGTTTTATTTTTTTGCAGTTTATTGTTTCATTAAACATTCTGTGCATTTTAAATGTAATAAAAGGTTTTTTTTTTTTTTTTTTTTTTTTTTTTTGCTTGTTGTAACTTGCGTGAATCAGCTTTATACACATACCTGTGTAAATAAAGTGGAATTTATACAAAATTATCTAAAGTATTCTTATAACTTGTCAGAAAACGCAATGTAAAATGTGATACGAGGATTTGTTGTACGTCGGCACACTCGACGCTCCACGCACACACATCAAACGATTTTCCTGTTTACCAAAAGGATGCGGTGGATTTTCGCAGTCTCAGCAAAAAAAAAACTGTTCTGAGGCACTTTGGCTTTGTAAAACACACACACTTTTGGTGAATTAACACGGTTCTGTAGATAGCTCTGAAAGCTTATCCTGTTCACCTCAGCAAATTCTAAAGCTCTTTTTCTTATGTGATCATTTTAGGTAATTTAATAAATTCCCAGGGCTCTGTGTGGAATTAGAAGTAGCTAGACTTTGGTCAGAGGAGAGCTTTTAAGAAACCGGGGAACGCACATCAGAGGCACAGCAGTCAATGGTAATGTGATGAACGTTTACATTTACCTGCCTCTCACCTTTCCTGTTGGTATAAATCCACAGTCTAAACTGTACTTGTTAAAGCATCTGCCCAGTTTGTTTTCATAAATACACTGTATATCTTTTTTCCGGCCCTCTTCATCTCACATCCCCGCTTGAAAAATGAAATATTTGGTGTTTTAGAGGGGTGGGGTGTGAGGTGTGGTTAGGTTGTCTGTGTGTTTGTGGAGGTGGTGTTTCACAAAGCACGTTTGAGACGCCAGAACCAGCACTTCTGGTTGGAAAAATGGAGTCGGAGTTTTCGTCAGACGTGTAGCTCAGACTGATGGGGTGAAGGAAAGGCTTTTTGAAAATGAAGTCCAAGAGCAACAGAAAACGCTCCCTGTTGGCCGTGTGGGCAAAATATGGGTATGGAGGGAGAGGCCACATCTGGCAGCAGGCCTTGAATGTAGCGGGAGAAAATATGCACGCAGTACACCCTCTCTGCTGCCAGCTGCAGGCTGGGAGCGTGCAGTAAAGTGAGAGACAGAAGGAGAAAGATGGAAATAGGAAAGGTCGAGAGGCACAGATAGGCACCCAGAGGGTGAGACAGACCGGTGTTTGGAAGCACCGCGAGCAGGATACTGAGAAGCATGGAGGCATATCATGAACAAGGTCAGAAAGACATCGCCTGGCAGAACAGGAAATGATACCGGATATTTCTTCTCTTCCCTCACTGTCCTCTCTGAGGCTCATCTTTAAGTGACAGCACAGCAGAGGGAAGTTGACATTGCTAAAGTATGAATTTCACCCATTATGTGCTTTGCAGAAAACATGGAATCGAGGTGTCGAGGATGAGGCCCATGTCCCTGGAGTGATCCCTTCAGAGCAGACAGCAAGGTTTTATAGGCCAGTCAGATTCAATTTATTGAACATCATGCGACTCTATTCACAGATTTTTACTTCCAGACGTGGTTGTAATATGCATTTGGAAGTGGTTATGAAAGGTATGTCCGTCTTTTTCATGACCACCGAAAGCACCTTTCCTTTAGATGCATGTTGTCCCACTCACAGGATGTTGCAGATATCATATATGATGATTTCAAATGCAGATGTGGAATAAAACCTCTATCATAAAATAAAAGTATTCAATTGAAATAAATATCATAACAACACAATTAAAAACAAAAAAATGAACATGTAACTTAGCTTAGCACATAGTATGCTATTACAAATCTTCATATTGACACATATTTTGCACTTCAGTTCAAGCATGTCTTGAAGCGGTGGAGTAAAATGAGATCTTCTTTAATCAAAAGAAACAAAGCAAGAATAGAAACGGCTGTAAAATGCCTAAAGTTTGAGGGATGACACGAGTAAGACAAAACAGGCATGTTCATGTGTGCAGCAGACAAAAGATGCAGTTGTGTTGCACTTTCTCTTTTGTTGTCTTCTTTTGTCATCTTCTCATCTCTCCTTTGCTTTGTCCCTTCTGCTCTCCTGACCTTGCAGGTTGCTTTTGTGGGCCTCATGTGTGACATCCATCAGCCAAATGGGCAAAACTAGGAAAAAAAGAGGGTAGAAAAAAAATTCCCTTCCTGAAAACACCAGTCTGGTATCAATCTAATATCTCAGTGTTGGCTCTGAGACACCCAGGAACATACAGATTCTATTGAATCTTTAACCCTGCTGAGACAGAGTGTGTTGTTTTTCATTTCTGAGTTTATGCGTTTTCATGTGGTGTCAGGGCTGGGATACGTGTCTCTGCTGCATCTCTGAGTCCACCTGCTGCTGGAGCTCTTTACCAGAACTTTAGGAGTTAACTGCGGCCATAAATAGTGAATAAAGTGTGTGCAGTGAGCTGCGGGGCAGCACATAGCACTGATGCATCTGGCAGGAAAAGCCACATATCTTCTCTTCATGCAACCTGCTGTGAAACCTCACATTTCAGAGCTTTGGAGACGAGCTCAAATGTTTCTGAGGAAGAAAAAAAATCGAATGTAAGCTGTCTATAATGCATTGAATTTGGTTCTAGAATTAGACCTAAAAGGAGATATTTTAACTTTAAGAAATAAACTATGGTCAGTGAGTACATCAAAGGACAACACTGGGTCTGAGAAAAAATTAAAAATATAACAAAAGTTAATTCTGATCTTTTCAATAAGTTAGTAAAAGAAGATTTTTAAATAAAAAATCTTGTGTAGATTAGAAATGATGGGATTTATCTGCAGTTGAATTTTCTCTGTCAATTAAATAAATATTAAATGAAAACATTAGGTATATGTCATTTTTAAAAACTGTTTTGGTTGCACTGAGTTACTGACCTTTACTCATATCATAATGAAAAAAATACGCTATGTAGAAAAAAAACCACTAAGATCTTTTTCAACATTTTAGGCAATGGCTTTATAAGCTGCCATTTCAGCAAACCTAAACCCAAACAGGGATAAGAAATAAAGCGATTTCCCTTGAGACTTGTGAAATATGTGAAATTTCCTTAAATTGAAGATATTGAAAGAATCTTTTGCCCCTTTTTATTTTTTAGGTTGTTTTAATATTTTAAAATGTTAAAATAATGTAACATTTTAAATTTACCTTTGGTTCCCATTCAGACCTAAAGCTTATACTTTAGACTCATCTGAGTCACTGTAAAAACACTTCCTTTCTTTTTATAACTCAACTTTTCAGCATCAACACAACAGTTGATTTTATCACTGAATAAAATATCTTGAATGACAATCAACACTTGAATCTAGAGAAAATATATATTTAAAAAAACCCTACATATATTTGTAACTTGTGGAGATTTTTTTTCCAGAAATTTGAGACAAATGAATGTGTAGAAAATTTGGCACAATGTCCTTTATTAGGCAGTAATGTCTAAAGATAACAAACAGCAAAAACAGAAAGTGAGAACTTTTTAGTTTGTGTGGCTTTGTATATTGGATCTCATGAAAATAAAAAAATAAAAAACTAAAAACATTTAATGTTTCAACTGTTGGACTTTTTTGTTACTCTGATCCATTTTAGGAAGCGCCACAACTATTTTTTTAATTAATAATAGCAATCATTCACAGTTAAAAGATATACATCCCCTGTAAATCTGTTCTGTTGGCAAAAGACACAGCAGAAACTGTGATTTATCACTTTTTTCCAGTCATATTTTATTAATGTGTTAGAGCTAAACAAAAGTTCTGGTATGGATTATAGAATATTTCACATCTGTAGAAAATACATTTCAGCATGGCTGAGTTGCTGCCATCTTTTGCAATGATAACACATATGGAAATATAAGAAACAAGCAAATATTTTATCGGGTCTGGTGTGATTAGTTTCTGTTTTAGCAGTTTGTTGTTTTGGACAGGGCTCTCAGGTACAGGAGGCATTGATTTCTAATAAAAACTTGGTCCCAGACAGACTTGTCTATCAACCATCAGAAATAAACTCAGATCATGGTGCCAGGGCCTTAACACTTTGCAGTAACATAAATTGTTTTGTTCTGCTGCAGCTCTCTCAGCCTCATCTGTGCTGGTTAATTAAAGGTTAATTGCACAAAACAAGGATGCAATTCCTGAGAAGTGTCATGTTTCCATCCACTAGGAAACAACGAGTGTAAGATGGGATAAATATCTGGAGTTGATCAATTCCTTCAGTAAATGAGAGATAGACTTTGTTTACCTCTTTCTGTGAGAAACTAAAGAAGAAAACAAACAGCATACGAGAGAGTGTGTGTGAGCACACACTCACACAGGAATGCTGCTCCTGCTCGATCTTTTTTAATCAAGAATCTGATCCCTGGTTCCATCTGGGAGTTTTACAAAACTGGTGGGCTGCAGCTTTTACACAAAACTGCGAGAGAGAGAGAAGTACACACAAAGATGCAGATATTTTAACACAGGAAAACCAGTTTTCAGATTAGAGGAAACAAGCATGCTGAGAATTTAGAGATGGAAAAATAGGTAGTAAAAACATATACCAAAATAAAACTGGAAGGCTAACGTATTGTAAAAGGAAACATAAATGTCAATGTGCACATACAGTTTGTACTGGATATTTAAAACATGAAATGCATCCTTATATCGAGAATCTTGTTTTCCTTCAAGATGACCTAGAGAGTCAATCTTTAACCTGAAGCCAGAGGCCGTCTTATCACATCAAGACCTTTCCTGTACACTTGCTGAGTTGGTTTGTGTGTTTGTCGCATGTGGATCAACAAGAACACAGGTCAATAAGATAACATTTGCAAGGCCACCTCTCGAGAAGCTCAGTTTGCTATATGCAATGTCTCATCTATCGCGTTGCAGTCTGAGTGTGTGAGCGTGTAGGTGGTTTGCCGTTTACCTGAGTGGCTGAGGTGCAGGAGTATTTGATTACTGATAAAGCTGCAGGACAAAAGCCATGTGAGGGGGAAATATATACAAACCAGGACTTCTTCTTTGGGTAAGCTCAGTGAATGGACAGTAGAACTTAAATTAAATAGGACAGAAATGTTTTCATGCATCCCACTGTTAGACCTTAAAGAGCTGTGAAGACAAAAATGTGTCTATGTATACAGGAAAAATCATGAGAAAATATCATTAACAAATGATCAAAAGCAAAACAATAAAAGAAGAGGGAAGATGAGTCTGGGTTTTTCATATGGAACCAACATTTTGGAGATGCACTTAGATCCTAGAAGACTTTATAGATCCACTCCAGCGAAAAAGGTGTTTTTAACATGCTCTTTTATCATTTTTCTGATGACCCAGGACATATATTAGGAACATTAAGCTTAAAATTGTATTTTTAGTGTTTTATTATTCAAAGATTCATCCTTTTGAAACAGGAGCAAATGAAAAAAATGCTGCTGGAAAAAGCTTGTAGTTGTGACGTAGAGGCAATAACTGGCAGGCCACAAGCTCCCTGCTCTGCTCCATTCTGATGCATCCAATTACAGTCGACTAGATCCATGTACTTTTTTCTCTTCCGAGCTGGCATCTGGCTCAAAACTGTACGGCTGAATAGCTCCAATTTTGTTCACCATTTTTGTTGCACTGGTAATGTCAGAATTGAGGTGTGAGGGGCTGTGAGCTAGCGGAAGAGAGTGCAAACAGATAGAGAGCTGTCGAGAGCTGCAAAGTTTCTTAATGTGACACTTCAGGTTCATATCAGAGTCCATGACTACACTGAGATTCTGAACTGATCTGTATGTTTTGGAAAAATAGATTTGAATGCAGTAAATGAGGTCAGAAGCAGGGGTCCAATATCAATGGGGAAAGTGCTGCTCATATGGATGTGAACCACGGACAGAAGGGATGTCTTCATTATCAGCTTCATTAGTTGCATTAATTTAAAAAAAAAACAGAAAAAAACAGATGAATATGCTGAAAAAGATCACCAGGATGAAAATATATAATTCTGTTGGGTCTACATTATGGACTCCATTAACATGAGTTATTTAGGAGGCTTGAACTTTTGTTCTCCTGCACACAAGAGATTGAAAATAAACTGATGACATTTTAACTGTTTGCTCACGTGCATGCAAGGGTGTGTGTACACTTCTGGTGTATGCGTGCGTGCATGCCTCCATCCAGAGGAATTTTAATTGCTTGAGACAAAGAGGGTTTTAATTTTTTTCCAGAGCACATCTATCTTTTAGTCCCTTGCCCTCCTTTGCTTCTTTTTTCACTCTCCTTTCTTCCATGAAACAATAAAATCGTCTGGCCTCTAAGTTATGGAGTGCTTTTGAAGTGGCTGGAGAAGCCAGTAAATTTAGTGGGCACCTTTGGGAGCTGGTTCAGTGGCGCAGTGGTTGCACTTATATTTCATGTGTGCACGTCTCACTTTGTGTGTGTTAGCACGCGCGTGCATGCTAGCATTAATTCCCGGCTGTTTCTGCGTGTCTCTGTGTGTGACACAAAAGGTCTTAGATTTGTTGTGTGAATGTGCATGAGTGTGTGTGCATAAATGCTCACATTGCTCTCCGTTCCATAGTCGTGCTGATTTGTGGTCGTCTACATCAAGTTTCCCAGGACACCATAAATCTCAGTCGACAAACTGCATTAGAGATAGACATGCATGTGTGTGAATAAAATAGCATGAGGTCTGAGCAGTGTGCGGTCATGTACTGGTCATCTTTGACCATCTGTAGCCAAACACCCTGCTTTTTTATGCATTTTATCTTGTGCAAAAAAATGAGCATCAAAACTCTTGTTTAACAGTCTATTTTATCCATTGCTTCTACTTGTTGTTTTTTTTTTTGATGATTTGTTTCATACAAAATAGCAACAACTTTGCTGCATTTCAATAATTTTTTATTTTAGAACAAATTAAAATTAAGATATGCGAGCAGCGTTGCATGGCGCAGGTGCTATCCGTTGCCCTATCCATTGCTCTAGCCCACCGCCCTAGCCCTATTCTCTATACTCCGCTGCTGCTCTCGCAAGCCACAACATATTACATTTTCACAGCATTCCGTCAAAAAATGTGCAATTCCCATGTTGTGGACAAGTGTGAAAATTGGCAAATCTCACACTTTGCTACAAAATTGCCACCAAGCTATTGGTAATGTGGCCATCCCATAATAACACGTGTATTCCCAATACGTGTGTTTTCGTTTCGTTTGTGTATTTTGAAATATTTTTTTTGGCTCTATAAGCGATTTTCGACCCATTCATTTTTTTTACCGTCTTGCTCGCCGCAATGTTGCCGTCTTGGGGTGGGTCGTTCATTCCGTTGAAAATTAATTTTCAATTTTCCCCAAGTGTGTGCAAATTTTGGTGACTTTCGCGGGATCAAATCTAGACTCGAAGGCGCAGAAATTTTTACAACTTGGCAAACAATATGGACCATAGACTTTGCGGTCTTTGCTGCGGCCATAGTAAGCCTCTAAATAAAATGGTAATGCAAATGCTTTTTGTGTTTATGTGTTTAAACCCATTGGCCCTCACTGAAGTGCTTATAATTACAGAACTGACTCAAGTATCTAACATTAGGTTGGCTGATACAACTCCACAATACTGCTGTGGGAAATGGACCTGCAAAGGAAGCAAAGGAATGCTGGGATATCAATGTAGGGTTACTTCTGTGCCCATAACCCAGAGGCGAATTACTAATGAGCTCCTGCCACTCTGCAGAAAATAAGTCTTAAAAAAACAACACAGGCTTTTAGATTTTTGCTAAAAACTGCATAATCATGATTCAAAAACCACTGGGAAAACTTTAACAAAAGAAAAAATCAAGTCAAGAACCCAAGAAAGTTGAGGATACATGTAAAGATGAATTCAGAGATTATATTACATTAACATAGAGACAACAAGAGATAGCAACGGTAACACATTCAACAATGTGAACTGGCTGTTATTGTATCAAGGCTGATTGGTTGGATGATAAACAGTTGAAAAGAATTTGTGATTCAAAAGAACATGTGTTCTTGACTGATATTTTGCTTCAGTTACATTACTATTTTGAGAATACAAGCTCACATTAAAAGTAACTACTCATCATCTGCATTTTTTTGGTTTTGTATTTAGAGGCAATTTTAAGTCAGTTACCATCCTTCATCCCACAAAGAAGAAAACATTCTCCGAAGAAACATAGCATTTTAATTATGCTAACGTTTGTGTTTGTTAGGAGTCAAAACGGTAATGATAATTTCAAAAGAAAAGGGTGGTAGGTTTAAACTTTTTGCAATGTTCTACTAGAACAGTGTGCCTTTGAATGCGCCAAGCCAAATATTAGCAAGATAAAAATGAAGGCTCTAAGTGTTTTTTTTGGTTTTTGTTTTTGCTTGGACTGACTTTCCCTTTGTCATTCTATTCATCTGTTGAATCTCAGAATACTAATTACAGTATCTCAGTGCAATGCATTTATTGCAGCGAACTGTCTCTGTGTCTTTCTCTTCCTTTACCTCCCCACCTCCCTTTCCTTCTCTTGAACTCTCAGTTTTCCTAGACACCTGTGTAGGTCTAGTGTTACAGCCATGTCCCTGAAAAATAAATGCGGAGCTCCAATCTTTTAATCCACTCGGCTCCACGCAGCCACGCCACATGACACCGCCATGGTCGTCGTGATGCCTAGACAACAGTGGGAGGAGTGACTGTTTTATGTGTGCATGTGTGCCGGGTCGTTAAGACAAATCAAAAGTGACCGTGAAGTATTCAAATGTGGATTTAACAGTTTACGCAGTGGATCAAACCCTGTTTGCGCCTCAATACAGCATGTTCTGCTTCTTGTTCAGCCCTTTGCTCTTTTATGTCTCTTTACACTGTAAATGTTTTGAGAAGAATCTTTATGTTCGAATCAAAAGTCTTGGTCCATGTGAGTGTGTATCGATGCATGTGTGCTTCAGGATGATACCTTATCCACAGCAATCAGTCTGACCTCCACTCTGGAGTGAACTGTTCTCAATGATTAATGGATCTGCCTCCATGCTTGGTCGCCAAGGCAACCCGAAACCCGATAGCCCTCAGGAATTTGCTCACTCGCCCTCAGTTAGGTTTGTGTATATGTGTGTGTGTGTCTGTGTGTGCGCACAGACTGTTGGTTAGCGACCCTGTGGAAGGATGGAGTTGGAGTTGGCCAAGGTGGGAGGAGGTCCAATTCAGTCAGTAAAACAGGGAGACTTTTATTTTGAAATTTTGCTAACCTATTCGATTTAACTCTTTCAAGAACTTAAAAGTTATTTCATGTTGTTTTAGGCAAAACATACTTAAAATCATGTGAGCATTAAAACCACTTGTGGTGTCAAATCACAGTTATGAACAACCCAGATTTTTGTCGGAGTATTTGTATGTTGAAAGTCACGTGGTGCTTCGGTGAGACCTTATCTGAATCTGGCAATAAGTAAATCTATGTTAACAAGGTGGCAGCTCTTAAGCTGAAGTGCTTCTAGACTGTATGCTTGACAAACCAACTTAACACTATGGTGTTGTTTTCTAAGGGCCACTTAACACTTTATTGATTTGAAGACCACTGGGGCTCATTAGTCCAAGGCTGAAGGCTAGTGCAGCACGCATGGCCATGGAGTCTGCTGCCTGCTGGACCTCATATGAAACTCATGTGAACCAATTGACACCAATGCAAAAGACACTGCAGGTGTTTACCGTGAGGTACAATAAGTGAAAGGTCGTAATTTAAAACATTTATTTTTAAGCAGAAAACTACTGAAAAATAAAACAAATGTATATCATCCTTTATATGGGACTTTAAATGATTTATAAAGTTTTAAGTTGTTCACAGAAGACATTTTTATTTTGATCAAGTAAATGAAATGACTTTTGATATTAAATAGACATATTTGCATGTTTATATACAGTACATGACACATTGAATCCACCGAGTTTGTCAAACATATAGCTTGATTAATTGCATGAAAGGGTGCAGGAGGAGGCAAATGTACATATACCCATCCTTACTGCATTATCCTCTTGAATTGTGCATTAACTTCAAAAGTCTGCAGAAATGTGATCATTTGTGTGAAGAATTTGTTTCCACAAATTTTCTGCATTTTCACCTTGATGTGTAGATGGACTTAAAACCTGCACCTCTTAAAATAAAAAGAATGTTTCAGCAAAAAGTTAAGCAAACAAGCTGAAATGTACAAACTGTTTTGTGATGGTTCCAAATATGTTTCTGGTTAGGTTTAAGTGCACCCATAGGAGTGTGAGTTGTGTGAATGGGTTTGTCTTTGGGGTTTGTGCATGCATGTATGTGTGTGTGCTGAGTGACGGACGCAGCGGGGGTATCTGTGACATTTTGTCAAGCATGTACGTCCAACCTAAACTGATCCAATGATGCCCTCCAAGCACGAACGCAAACACACACACTTAAAAACTATATAGGCTTATGTAAATGTTTTGCAGATAAAGTTTCTTATGCTTCTCAATTAGTGGAAACTATCTGCTGGTTAATCAGTAAAACTATTTTTACTCTTCTCATGAGAGAATCCTCATCAGATAAAATTAGTGAATTCATATCAGTTGAACTTTTTAAAATATGTAATACTGATTATACAAATATATTACCACAAAGAAAATCTATTTTTATCTAATTTAGGAAATCCTATTTATTTTTTATCTGAGTTTGGACCAAAGCAGCACATGTAGCAAAAGCTAAAACTTCACACAAACACAAATACAGAACCATGTAATCAAAAACTGTTGGTGCAAGTTTCACAAAAAGCCTCTCATGGAACTTTACACAGAACTAATTGAATAGCAGCATTGGTCTTTCCTGGAATTTACAACTTCTCGGTGCCTGAATTTATTTCCAGCAATTCGCTTTTGCTTTCAAGTAGATGCTAAATTAAGGTAATTTTGGAGCCGAAGGGGTTTGATGAATATTTGCATCAACAGGCATCAAGGGGATGACTGCTCCTGTATCTTCTAGAGATGTAAAAAAAATAAAATAAAGATAGGTATACCCTAGTAAAACACTACAAAACTGCATGAATATCCTGTGACAGCAAATTCAAAAGGTTAATTTTTTCCATGACCTTCTGTACCTTCTTTTCTGGGGTCATGCCATCATATGCCTGCTTCAGAGCAAGACGTTCCACAAAGATCATGCTCTTGAATTTAAGTCTGTGAAACTTACACTGCTTTGCAAGAAGCTTCAGGAAAGGCACACAGGTCCCTGAATTACTGACTTATTGAGAGGGAAACCAAAGTTTAAAAGTGGAGGACCGGAGGGGAGATGGATAGCAGGACCACTGGCTCTCTCCTTGTTTCTTTCAGTACAACTCAGACTCTTGTCATCAAGAAATATGCTCCCACGACTCTGTCCATCCTGGGAGAAAAGGTAAATATGATGAATGAAGAAAAACGAAAGATAATGAGATCAGAAAAAAATATCTAACAAAGTATGCAAACATGTTGCAAGTGAAGAGAACTCATCCACTCAACACACTGAAAGATAGACAGTAACACACAAATGTAAGCAGCTTGTGTTTTTGCTCATTTGTAAACATCCCTAACATGTCAAGGTTCAAGCGAACAGGTCTGACCACTGAGGTTCAGACACACGGTGGTGCATCTAATGCTACGTTCACACCAGGCATACAACACTTGTTCTTGAGCTCACTAAACGTGCATTTTTGAATGCAAATTTAGCAGGATGTTCACAGTGGACTGTTGCTACCAAGCTACTTACCTAGCTAACTAGTGCATGTCCGCCACCTCCAGTTGGAAGAGCCTTGGTGCTACATGTCGAAGTGGTGCAAATCTTGCTCCAGGCTTTTTCCCTCACAGCTCTATTCTGATATATGAAATACTTGGTGTCATTGAATTCCGTCCAGAAACCGGAGATATTAATTTCTCCTCTATGATCAATTTTTAAACAGTTGGTACTTTCACAAATTCAAATGAGTGTCATCTATAGGTTACTATACTGTACGTTTGACCTGGTTTAACTTTTAATGTGCATTCAATGTTTTGTAAGAAGCGCCTGTAAATGGTCTTAGAAACTTGAGTGGCGATGTTCTGCTCAGATATTTACACAAATGTAGTTATCTTTAATACAAAACATTAAAAGTCAGTGTAAATCATTTGACACGTTTTTTTCACGGCTGGAAACATTTACACATCGTTCAATCAGAGCTGCTGCCGGCCGGCAATCCAGTTGCAACCGCCCATATGTTGCTGATTTTGTGATGATGTCATCTCTGCCTGACTGCCACCATCTGAAGTCATGACCACGCCAACAACTTTTCCAAAAAATCGGGTGGCAGCAGCTAACCTTGAAGATCCTGCCGGTGCCTCCCCATCGCGGAGTGACAGTTGTATTTGTGACCGTAGCATTACCTGAAACTGAAATGTTTCCCCATCACAAAGTTACTCAACATCATGTATTTCCAATTAGATTGTGGTGTAAGGCCCTGACACTCAGTACACATGGGGGTGGGGGACCTTAGAGATTTAATATGAGAAGCAAAATGCAACCAAAACAAAGAAACAGAATCAAAACAGAATATACAAGTAGTACAAATTATAAATCTCGTCTGCATACATTTTCCAATTCTCTTTTTAGGCTCTAAATTACTAACTGGTATTTGTCTTTTTGTCATGTTATATGCTAATAAACAATATATACTGTGGGTTAGGTGTAAATCACATCAGGAAAAACTCATGTAATGCTGTTGTATTATATTTGTTTTGGTTTTTTAATTGTCATTGGGATTTTTAAAATGTTTTGGCGCCGAGTGACTTGTTGATTTGAACTTCAGGGCCACCGTAAATAACTGATAAAAAGTGACTTCTATGGAATCAGACTTGGTCAACCTTAACGATGAGAGCAATTTGAAGTATCATAAATGAATAAAAAGATCACTTTTATTTTCCAAATTGACGCTGAACAGTCAGAAACCTTAATTTAACTCCTTTATTGTATCAAGTGTCATCAGTTGAAAACTTGTGAGTTTCTATAGTTGCATGCGTGCGTGAATTCTCACGTGTGTCTGACAAATGAAAGGCGGCGAATGGAGCAGAGTTCAGAACATGCCAGGCCTCCAGCCGTAATCAGGTTACATGATTAATGAAGGGGGGGAAATGGGTTCATGTTATATTAAGAAAATGTGTGTTTGAACCCAAAGTAGCGCGTATCAGCAGCCTAATGCATCAGCCATCGACTGGACACCTGAGATCCAAGCTCCACTTTGCTGCTAGCTTTGTCCCAGTGGAAGGGCCTTTATCGATTCTCCTAAAACTGACTCTCATTCACTCACTTTCTTCCTATTTTCTGCTCCATCTTCAATTCTTTGTCTCCTTCAAGGTTTTAATATCTTTTTGTCGTCCTCGTCCCCCGTCTTCACTATCTCCAGTGAACTAACACTCTAGGAAAACACACGCTACAAAACGCCATCAGTGTGTTCAGCATTCATTTATTTGACAGACTCAAACAACTTAGGTTATTTTCTTCCATCTAAGGGATGTCCAGTGATCAACTCTCACAGCCCAAACACAGAACGGTCATTTAATCCTCGTGGCTCGCTGCACCACAGCCCGTCTGACATGACGGATAGCACTGCCTCTTCCAATAAAGAGTTTGCCCACTTGGTGAGTGTGAACCATTCCATAGGAGCAACAACACCACGTTTTTTTTAGACAAGACAAAACATTTGTTATTTATGTTCTCAAATTTCCATGAAAAAAGAAATTGTCCAACTGTTTTGTGTTAAAACGCAACTTGGATTTCAAGAAAAGCAGAAGTTTTACTTCTTCAAACAGCGCATTGACAGTTGGATTTGAAAATAACCATCCCATCATTGCCCGAAGACAATTACAAAGGTTCCTCAATTCTCTGACACTAAGATGATCCCGAGAATTACAGAGAATCTGATGATTCACAGTAACGGTTGATGAGCTCAACCGCACTGTAGCTCAGAGAATTTCTCATGTTTCCCTAAAATAATTTCCTGATCCTTCATTCTACAACTTCATAGTAAAATATGAATATTACAGACTTTTGGGTTTGGATGTATTGAAATGACTGTTAGATTAATTCTCCCATCACTAAAATAACTGCCATTGACAGAATCTTGAAGATACTATCCCGCCACCGGATTTTTTTGAAAACCGTTGACGTGGTCATGAATGCAGATGGTGGCAGGCAGGCGGCCGTCAGGCGTGGAGAATTACCCTTTTTTCCGGCCTGTGGCCGCCCTGTCACTGGACTGCCTCCACGTGCTCAGGCGGCCACTGACCAATGCCAACTTTTAGAGAAAAATCGTCCGGTCGCCATAAAATGTGAACTTTTTTTAAACCTCTGCGACCTTAAAATGCGACTGCCACACTATCACTTTCCTAAAAAAAACCTTGCATTTAGCTCGCCGCAGTTTTGCATTTTGGGATATGTGGCCGTATTCTTACTGCACCAGTGAAAGGTGGAAACACATTCAGAGGTCCAAACAACAAAGCATGTTTAGTAATAAGGATGCAAACATGTTATGACATGAACCAAAGGTTGTCTTACATCTCTGTGGTACAATTTCTCCTCTCCGTCATGCCAATATGTCAGACTGCAGCATAATCAGAGTGCAGTGTGTCTTTGGTTTCCTCAAGTCAACCATCATCCTCAATGAGAAAGTTTACTCTGAAAATGTCAGTGGCTTTCAACAAAGTATGAGGAGTTCATTAAAACAAACTAACCTCAAACTCACAGAATCAAAGCGACAGCACGGTGCGTAAATAAATACAGGAACGAAAGGAGGAGTATGGATCCGAGTCGAGCAAATGATGAGAAAACCACAAAAAACTACGACATTAAAAAAAATCAATATGCAGATAAACAATTAACTAACTTAGCATGTCAATCAGTCAAGATGACTCATAGTTAAGGCGGAGCATCCTAAACCACACACATGCACGGCAAATGCACAAACACACACGCAGATGTAACCCCAGACACACCGTGGATTCTGCAAAGACAGCAAGGAAAACAACTTTGTTTTGAAAGTATTACCACTCGTATTTTTATATTTCTTTCCCCCTGCTGTTATAATTTTCTCCCCTGTCAAACAAATCAAAATGCCAAGACCAAGCGGAGGCTGAGGAAGGAGCTCATATTTTCCACTGTCAGGTTCACAAATGCTGCACTCTCACAAGCAGGCTCTGTGTAAAGAGACATGACCTGTGTGTGTGTCTGCATGTGTGTGCACTAACTGTGTGTTTTTGTGGACACTTGTGATGGTTTTGCTTTTTAGTAAAAACAGAAAAAGAGAGCCAAAGGATTGCACTGCTACATTCTAATGGATTTATCAAAGAACAAAACTTCTCGTCTTCTAGCCTCATCATTGTAAAGACAAATTGTCCTTTAAGTAAAGCATGTATTGATAAAAAAAAAAAGTATCAAATTCAGATTTTAACATCTCATTTTGCAAACTAACAATCATGGTCTTCAGTAAAGTTTGTGATTGATGCTCACCGTAATCCTGTGGGAGTGTTTGTGTGATGTGGTAGAAATGTAGTTTGCATTTCATGGCAAGTGATTGTGTCTGGGCCACAGATGTTTAACCACATCCATTTTTATTCTGGCTGACTTGACTTTCAGTCCATTAATGAAAGACAGTAATGGCCTGGAAAGCTGTTACTGCATAGGAATCACAGGGCACAGCTATAAATGCTCAAAAAACCACAAAAACAAAGACATTATTTACTAAAAGAGTAGGAATTTAAATCTAAAATGATTTAAATTTCATCTTAAATGAACCACTTAATTATTTATAACATCTTTACTCTGTTTGACTAAAATGTGCAAAAGAGCTACAACGATTTAGCTCATTTCCCAAACAGGATAGCCGAGCAATCCGTCGCCTCCTGGTTGTGTTTCCCCTCAGAGCACCGTCCATCGTCAGAGGGTCAGGGGTCGGGAGATTCATCAAAACAGTTTGTGCAGCGTGAAGTACACAAAGAAGCCTCTCAGGATTAGAGAGGGCTTGCTTTGTTTATGGCTGTCTACATTAGGGCCTGTGCAATCGTCACCTAGGCTTGCTTGGTGTGAAGTGATCAGCCATTCCAGTGGGCTGACATGCACACCATCACATGCTCATTTCGCCTGCTGCTCACACGCCCCACAGGGCTGCAGATGTACTGTAGTTGGCCTTTCTAGTTCTGCAACCTCTCTGTGTACTTCTGGTTTTGTTTTCCACCTGTTTCGACTTGTTTTATCATTGCTGCCTCAGGCTTTACTGGTTAAATAAAAATAATTTAAAAAGGGACTTGCTCCATTTTATGCTTGAGATTTACATTTTCATTTTGCTTTTGCTCCTGTTTATTAGGAATTTACTCCTCTGGGAAAGAGGGAAATCCAAAAGTGTCTTATACCAAAGTGAGTGAAATACTATTAAAAAACACACAAGTTGTTTTTGCATCAATAATACTCCTGCAATGCACTTTTGACACAATATCCAGTTGCATTTGGCTCATCCAATATATGGCTGAAGCATATTGTGTTTGACAAGTGTTGATTGCAAGACAGCTGTCACAGAGGGAGAACTTGCCCCAAGCAGCAGAGTGTTGTATTTTATTTTGGATAAAGAATATTCTTTATATGATGCCCTACTGTGTGCACAGAGAAAAGCAAAGCGTGGGAATAGTCAGAACTGTTCCTGGTATGAATTTTCCCCTCATTTGGCTTCTGAGCTGCCTGCGGTGAGAAATTTTGAATGGATAAAATAAGAATCACAACTTCATCTTTCCATCTTAGGCTGCAAGCTCCATTAGCCGCTGTTTGGACACCTGTTGAGGCTTCAGCCTAATGAGGAGAGCTGTCAGCGAGGGGTTTTGATAAACTGAGAGATTCTCCAAACAGTGGTACACCTCCAGTCAGTGCATTAGAGCTGAATTAGCGCGGATATGCATGACAGGGACCCGCAGTTCTCAGAGATGCTCATTTCAAAAGCTCCTAAAGAAAAATAATTTATTACTGACAAAATATAGTAGTCATCCGAGGGTTTTCTTATTGAAAAAGATGAGTGGGGGTGTGAGGTTCTGAATGCTAGAAAATTGATAGCATTTTAAGTGAGGCTCAATCCTCCAAAAATAAAATAAAATGTTGCTTTTTATTGAGGAACTGAGAAACTCACAGTGCTTGTCTTGCAAAAAAGGAACTGTTAAAATTACTGCAGTATTTTTTTTTGAAAATGCAAAACAAGTTTAGCAGTAGTCTAAATTGCATCTTAAAATAAAAAATCACAACAAAAGGGTAAATGACTAAAGAAGAATTTAAGGAAAGGCATACCTCGTATTTCTGGTTCTCACACGAGCATACAGTGAGTTTTGTGCGGCCTCAGCTCAGGGTGTGTACACCGGTCATGGACATAAACTTACATTTCTGTCCATGACATTTATTAACTCCTGCAAATACAACAGCTGCTGTTCTCCCTTGCTCTCCCTTTCAGGTCGCGGAAAATGAAATCATCTAATTTCCTACGCATAACCTTGAGAGTTTTTTTTTTTTTTTTTTTTTTTACCCCAGCTGAATTAAGGGAAAGGTTTTAAAGCATTAAATCATTTATTTACACAGCGCGATTCCCCCTTTTCCCGCCGGTGACCAACACAGCGTTGACGCCTTAACAGACTATAATCCAGTTACAATGGCTAATGCATTTAGGCACGGGTTAAAGGTTTTATTTAAAACAAATTACATTTTGATCAAGTAAATCTGTTCCAACTAAAACAATAGACAAATGTCCAACTAAGCAGAAGAGCTCCAAAATGCCTTCTTTTAGGAATGATTTTGTTTCACATATTATAAATCCTCACTCTGCACATACTGTATGAGCATTGTTAATTTTAATAACTGTTAGCAGGACGATATGATGTCATTAGTGAGTAAATGCTGGTCTCTTGGGTGGTAAAGACACTGCTGGCAATAACTGAGAGTGTGCCTCTCATTAAAAACTCTTTCAGTGACTGGGAATAAATTCATTTTTGATTCTATTAGCTCACCGGAGAGGGAATAAACCACTGAGTGGGATCTTAAACAGCCTCAGGCAAATGGGCATATTTGTGCAATAATTTTATTTTTAATCATTAGCAACAAACAGTGCATTCCGTATAATGTATATTCTTCCACCTTTCAAATTTTTGTTCCTGGTTAATTTCTCTAATTTCCATAATTCTTCACAGCTTTGTATTTTGGAGCTAAAATGAAAACTTTCACCTTCAAAGGACAGAAATGTGTCACTGAAAGCCAATTTTGTGTGACGCCAATAAATTGTGAATTTCTCAAAGTTCAAATAATTATTTTAAAAAAACAATGCAAAGTTAATGTGCATTTCTAAATAACGAGTAATTCAGCTTTTTATTTAGTCAGCTTTTTCTATTGATGTTAAAAAGCTGCAGACAGTTGCTTTATGAAATGCTCACAGTTGTTGAAATTTTAACTGTAAGTATTCAATTCCAAATGTCATAATTCAGTGAAGAAAAAAAAAAGACTGTTGACATTTCTTAGACATTTTAACACAAACGAGACAGGACGACCTTTATCTTTACAACTTATGCCCACAGCCGGCCTCACACAGGAGCTAACAATGCCATGCTTCATTTAGCCTCGTCAACATGTCCGCCCTCTGTTCCTTTCATTTCTATCCTCCCCGCTTTGTGGCTGTGGTACAGAGACTACATTTAATAATTTGTTAGTGAGGCTATGACAGTAAAGGCAGGAGCCTTTGGGGGTTTGAGGAGCAGACTGTGTGGTCCTATCAGATTGCAGGACATGAAGTCTGGCTCGGGTTATAGGAGAGCTGAGAATGAGAGCAAAACCTGCAGATTTATTCTTTTGTTTTTAAAAAAGGAAACTGAAAAAGATCATTTTGGAATCTTTTCAGTCAAGAAATGACATGTTGGAATCAGCCAGTATACAGTATATTTGACTGAAAATCTGTCTGTGTGCCATGTCAAAAACAGAATTTCTTCTTCTTTGCTGATCGTTTAATGACACTATAAAGAAAATTAAAGTATTATAGGTGTTCTCTGTGGTGTCAGGTTTTGAAGAAGCCCAGCAGAGGTTTCTAAAGCTGACGTTCCTCACTCTGATGTTTAACATTTACACGAAATTCACAGACTTTAATCTGCGTCATGAGAGAAGAATCAACACGCTGATTTCCACCCAACTTTTGCACGTTCAAGGTGCTGGACTTTGTAAAGGCGACTGCCTTCCACATCGGGGGCCAATCAGGAACAGATGGACGGGGTGATGACCCCCCCCCTCTGCAGGCGAGTGCAGCAGAGCAACTGCCACTCAAAATCGCAGCATGTGGATGTGTGTGAGCGTAGCTGCGTGTGTCAGAGGATGGTGGGAGGTTGTGTTATGGCTCTGAGGGTGCCACGGCAAACAGGGCCCTCGTATGAGTGAGTGACACTCTACCGACATCTGTTCCAGGGAAAACACTCGCTCTCCGCGGTGCTCTCACTTCTCCACTAACAATCTTTTTTAACTCTGTCTCCCGTTCTGTCTCCTCCACTCACGCACACACTCGCACAGCCAAAGAGTTAGATGATCTTTTCATTTTACACTAAAGCCAAAAGGAATGGCGAAATTAGATTAGGCAGAAAAAGATACTCCATTTGTGATGTGGCTCTTTGCAGGGTTTTGTGCACAGTTGACAGAGGAGGCTACAGACGGCACTGATGCCTTTACCCTTTTCTTCTCTTC
>BSAI01000096.1:3940460-3975882 GCA_036245035.1 Adrianichthys oophorus | reverse complement strand
CCTATATCAGTCCACCACAATCACATGCACCCAGCTACTCCTCCCTCGTATAACTCCAGTTCACACACTTTCACACACCGGCATCGCTGAAACACAGTCTAGATTGCACACAAACAAGCACACATCTGACCGCAAACACACGTGAAGCGAGATACTCTTTTATACAAAGAACCCACACCCTGGCTATATAATTCTTATGCATGCCTCCTCCCCTTAATAGGAGATATTAAAAATGTTTACATTCTCGGCTCTATGGAAATATCTAACAAATTGCTTTCTGTCTCCAGGGAGGGCACAAACCTTTCCACACATGAGCACATGCAGGTATAGAAGAAGCAATCTCATCTTATGTGCAAGTGGGAGTTCATTCATTTGTGGTGTTTTTCATTACCGCATATTACCAACATTTTATTGTGGACAACACTGCCGCTTAAGGCATTTCTTATCTGAACAATTAGATGCTACTGATTCAAATCTTTTCCTCATATCAAACAATTTAAAATTGGATCCTGGCATTGTGGAAGATCAAATTGACATAGAAAATGTTCTTTCTCTGCAAGGACTTACTAAAGATTTATTCTAAACAGATAAAACCGTTTAATGCTCTCAGCTTGTGCGTTCACCGGGACATGGTTATAAGCGTGTGCTTCCAATTTTTTGGGTGCAGGCTGTTGAGCCTTCTTGCCACTCCTGCTAACTCTTAACTCCTGTCAAAACACAGAGCTTTAAATTGAATTAAGATTGCCCACTGCAGTCCCTACCGGGCCCCCCCAACACCTTTAACACCACGCAGTGTGCTCAGAAACGCACAGACGCGCAACCACATAAATACACACACGCATAAGTAGTCTCCAGTGCAATCACAGAAACTCGACATGCAAATAAATTTGCAGGAAAGTGCACATCAGCTGGAAAAACTGCAGATCTAAGGAGGATTAAAACAAAAAAAGACCCAGCAGATGCATATAGGAGCAGAGAATATGTTTTTAAAACTCTGTTAGTGCTTATGTATTGCAGCTGAAGCCCAGATAATGATACTGTGTGTCAGTGTCGATGCTGCTGCAGGAAGACATGTCTGAGAGAATTTAAGACATATATATAAATGCATGCACTTATGTAAATTGGTGTTAAAGAAAAAGAAGCAATTCCTGCTATTTTTCTGCAACATTCAAAAGCCTAACGTAACCTCAGGTGCTAAACAGTCTTTGAACGGCGGAGTATTAGGTTGTAACCAAACAACAAATGAGCTGGTTGCAGGCTTCTGCTATTTCTCATCCTCTTATGTTGCAGAAGTATCAATGTTCTGTGTTTCATCCACAGATTTGTTAGTAGCAGTTTGAATTGCTCTATTAGAAATCATGTTAAAGCAATATTATCTGAGTGAGAGGGTCATTAATCACGAGCTTGACAAGAGCTCTGGACATTGTTGACAAGTAATGAGTGTGTTACTAACCTTTACTACATCTGGGCTGCTGTTGGGTGGATAATTATCACATTGATGATGATAAAAAACGCAATACGCACACCATAAATTCTGGTGATTATGTGTTGTTACTCAACTTTAAAGTGCAAAAAGAAAGTAGAAGGTTTGTTTCGTTTTTACAGTTGGGTTTTGTCCTACACCCACATGCAGGGCGGCGGTTTGGAGCTCTACAGAGGCAGCTGGTGAAGTCCTCCTTCTTCTTTTCTTATTTAAAAAAAATCTAATATTTTTCGTGCACTTTCATATTAATCTGAAAGTCACTTAAATAAGCACACTAACAACTT
Source organism: Adrianichthys oophorus (assembly GCA_036245035.1). Lineage (NCBI taxonomy): Eukaryota > Metazoa > Chordata > Actinopteri > Beloniformes > Adrianichthyidae > Adrianichthys > Adrianichthys oophorus. The sequence continues at coordinate 3,974,115 of BSAI01000096.1, read as the reverse complement.
CATAAATTCTAGTTTTCCTATTTTTGTGCTATTCTCATGTGCCTTTAACAAAAGAGGCTTAGGTGGGTTGTGGGACACAACCTTTGCTTAGGGACTGAGCAAAAGGTTGCTGCAGAGAATGCATGTTTGTGCGTGTCCCTATAGTGAGTATTGAGCAAAGGCCACTGCAGTGCAACCCAACACCACTGCTTTGTCCGTGCCCCACAGCCCGCTAAGCAGGGAACCACACGATTTTTTTAAATTCAATTCTTTAAAAGTGATTTTGGTTTAATGTGAACTTTAATGATCCGATTATTAGTAATTTTATTTACATTTTTTAATACATTTTTAAATACTAACATTTTCTAGTTTTGTACCTTATAAAGTGCTTAAGCACAATTTTAAAAAGTGCAACACGTATTTTAATAAGTACTTTTACTCCAGCAATACAATTCACAGGTTTAAGGTTTGCGTTGACCAGCTCAAAGCAAACAACAGGAATGTGTTTGTCACTTGAAGAGCCAGTTTTAGTTGTCTTGTGAGTATGTGAAGCAAACCAGCTGGAAGTGTAGAATAAATGTGCATGAAAAAAAACAACCTCTCAGAAGTTATTGTCATGCTTTTGATAAATAAAATTGGCATTGCACTCCTACAATTATTTTATATGTGAGGCTCCTTTTTTTCTACAAATGCACTTGCCTTTCCGCCACTTCTGGGACATAATTGTTTGTTGTGATACTGCAGTGAAGCCCTCAGGCCCTCTTAAGCTAATCAGTTTCTCTTCCTCTCTCTTTGCAGATAGATCAGTTGACAAGGCTGTGGGCAGGACAGCACAGTGAAGCACAGCGTCTGCCTTCTGGCCTTCGCCTCGCATGACACACATTCTCTGCCTTTCTGGCATAACACATTAGCATGCAGCCTGCCATCCCATCAGCCAGTCCACTTTCCCATTCCAGCCCTCAGCTGTTGCGGCTCATCGCTCTAGAGATGGTGACATACGATGCAACATTGCAAGTTGAAACACTCCATATCAGCTTTGCTGACAAACATTTTGGAAAAGTGATTTATATCTCAGTTTGGTTCGTAACATGCAACTAATATAAAATTGTAACTTTTCTTTTCTTTATTGAAATTAAACAGTAATATTTTAAAGAAACATTTTTGCTAGTAATTTTCAATGACATAAATATAAACAGTAAATAAAAAAAAAAATCACAAATAATGTGCATGGTTATTTCAAAAGGATTTAAGGAGCAAAATCCCCCCAAAAAGAAAAAAGTACAGAAATCATAATATAAAATTTTTCAACTCTCTCTCGCAAAATCTTAATTAAAAAAATATTTTGCTCCCACTAAATGAGACTCACTTTGTGGTTTAAAAGAAAATACAAAAGAAAAATAGAATAATAAATCTCAAAGTTTTTTATCTTCATTTTATATTTTTTGCAAAGTGAGATTAAACTGGTACAAAGTACTATGTATATATTCTTGTCTTATTTTTACATTTTTTAAGACTTAAAGTATTCAACTTTGAAATTTAAAGTAACTTTGGATTTCTCCAAAGATGTGGAAATTTTGGTCATGGAGTCAATAGTATGGTATTAAAAAAATAGATAATTATATATAATTTTTTGAACGAACATTTTTAGATTTTGGTCATTCTTTAAGGGCCTGCACACACACACACACACACACACACACACACAGACACACACCCCCCACACACACACCCGCACACAAAACATGCACGTTAATGTCAGAATCACACTGGCAACTCTCAGACATTAAACTTCCTCTTGAGTATACAGCTTTTGACATAATTTAAATACTTCTGCATTGGATTGTGTTTCTACACTTTTGTACTTATGGGATATTTTGTGCGACTCATTATGAACACGTTTAATTCTGAACAATCTGACATAGCAAACGTGCTTATTGGCACAGAAAAGCCCGATTTGTACACAGCAATTTTTTTCAGACACAACAAAAACTCAAAAAGCAAAAAAAAACAAAAAACTGTTAATGATTAGAAGACAAAAAATAAAGAAGACATCAAAAATGTGATAAAAGTGTATAGATTTGATAAGTTGATCCACTTTCTTTTTTTTTTTTGAGCAGGCTGAAGGTTATCCAGATTTTTCCGGAAGCTCACCGAGCTTATGAGACAGATGACTCCCAAGAGAATGAAGATATAGTTAAACAAAAACAACACTGGTGTAAACCCCCTCTCATCAAAGATCTAGGTCTTGAGCGTGCAGGCTGCATGTACACAGGTCTCACTTGTATGCTGATGATGATGATTGCTTAATTGCAGGCAGCTTGCAGTCACCGTGCAGAGCCTATTCCGTGTCACTCACTCTGCGCATGTGTTTCACAAGGTGTAATGCAAAGGGAGTGGGCTCAACAGGCTTTGAGGGGCATGTAATAGGTTTAAATTGTGAAAAGTATTGTTTGGAGAATTGATAATTACTTACATCCCTCTCTGGCCACTGAGACACTGTCCAGATCCCTTTTTGGTGCTTCACTCTAGCACTAATACCCACATGCAGGAAAAGTTTACACTGCAAACACTCAACTCTCAAGTACGCGTTCCGTGCCTGCAAACCAGATCGTCAATCAATAACGTGCTGGTGGTTTGGAAGAAGGGTCAGTCATTTCAACAAATTGTCAGAGAGTGTTGAGTGTTTTTGTTTGATTTTTTTTCAATGCTCTCCAACCGTCACAGGGGTTTCTGAAGGGTCGAAGATCATTCATTCATTCATTCATTCATTCATTCATTTTCCAAGCCGCTTTATCCCTTTCGGGGTCACGGGGCTGCCGGAGCCTAACCCGGCTACTCATGGGCGAAGGCAGGGTACACCCCTGGACTGGTCGCCAGTCTGTCGCAGGGGCCACAATCACACACCCATACACACTCACACCTACGGACAATTTAGAGCAACCGATTAACCTATGAAGCATGTTTTTGGACGGTGGGAGGAAGCCGGAGTACCCGGAGAAAACCCACGCATGCACGAGGAGAACATGCAAACTCCACACAGAAAGGTCCCCCAGCCAGGACTTAAACCGGGAACCTTCTTGCTGTGAGGCAGGAGCGCTAACCACTGCGCCACCGTGCAGCCATCCCCCCCAATGCGTGGTGTGGGGTGCTGCCGGAGCGCGCCGGGGCTCCGGTCGGCAGGGGAGCAGCAACTGCAGCCACCCGCCCCCGGAGGAGGAGGAGGAGAGAGACCACAGCTGCAAGCTCGGGCTGGGTCGAAGATCAACCAAACTTATTCCATTTGACCTTAACTGGTTAGTAGAGAACATAATGGCAGATGTGTGAGAAGTTTTATTAGCAATGTTAAATATAATAACTTAGTGCTTTACTTTTGGTTTTATTAGCATAACTCAAACTGAGGTCAGCTTCACCAAAACTGCCCACACTGTGAAACTCCATGAAAGTCATTGAATCTTAACAGAGCCTGCAATATTTTTGATCCAAGAGCTGAATTTAAACTCCAAACACTTGACTTTGCATTCAGAAGAGGTTTCATGACATTATAGCAGTCAGGATTTTTTTCTTCTCTCTTTTGTGTCACTTATGTACCGACAAATACATCAACAGAAAAACAAAGTTGCTTATTTTATATACACTTAAATTTTGGGTCCAGAGAACTGAGAATACTGGAGAATTACTGTAGTGGAAAGACAGTTTACAAGAAAGAGAAACTGCGCACAAATTAGACAAAAAATTATTAATTGAGACGATACAATTTTTGAAATGTACTTTTTAACAGTTTATTGGCTTAGTGTTTGGTTGTTCTTTGATCTTATTCTGAACACACAAACACTTCTAAAGGAAGAAATTATTTGACTCACTTTAGAAGACTGAGACACTTATAGTTGGTGTGGTTTTTTTGTGATATTCATATCTGTTCATTTAAAAAAAATTCACTTCTTCAGACTCCAACATTTTTAGGAACTCTCATACTCTCAGTGCAACATTTCTCTTTCAAACTTTCATTGTAGACATTTCTTCAAAAGAGTTGTTAATTTCTGGGGACGTAAATACATGCATATGCAAAATTTAGATGAGTTTGAGTTTAGTCCACTTACGAGTTGAAATTATCCGTTTTTGGGAAGAGTTCTGTTTGGAGGGTGAGTTTTTCTTCAGACTGTCAAGTCAGCTCCAAAAATCACATCAGGTAAAATTGGTGACTCTAAATTAAAAAGGTGAGAGTGTGAGCGAGCACGGTTGTTTGTCTTGCCTGTTTCTGTCGGCCTGTGATGGACTGGCGACCTGTCCAGGGTGCACGCTGCCTGATTCCTGATGACAGCTGGGATATGCTCCAACACAGGGTTTCGTTTTACTTGTAATGAAGGAACAGAAACAAAATCTTAAAAATGTAAATTTAAGCAAACTTAAGCAAACAGAAAAGTGATTTAAAGCCACATTTGCCTGTGTGTGCACACTTTTTGGGTGAGAAGGTCACTGGAGGCGCCAAGCTGTATTCAAGATTGAGTGTTTAACTTCAATTTTCGCCCTCTCTCTTTCACCAGTTCTGGCACTTAGTGCATGTTAGACATCAAGATGTGACCACAATACCACGTTCTACGTAAGAGGACCTTTTTCACACTCATAATATTGACTCTGATAATGTCTTCATCACTGCATGGCAACGCCAGATCAGATGAACGGCACTCAAAACACAACTTGGCGACTGAATGAATGATGTTGCTCTTACCTTTTTACCCTTGCATTAATATAAGATGCTCTTTCATTTTTTTCTGGTGCTTAGCAGCAAGTGTGTGCTTGCTCATCAAGGTGCGCACGCTTGCTCTGCTCTTAAAGACCTTTGCTTCAGAAAGCTTCGAGGAAATGGACATGAAAATATACAGAATTGGCTGTAATTATATGTGAAGGTTTATTTAAGTTTGAGGGTAGCATGGACAGGCAGACAGAAATCCAGATGAGGGGCTTGAATGCTTGTTGAGGAGAGTGGGTTAAGCATGTGTATGTATGCCTTTAGTTCACATTGTGGCTTGATGATGTTGTCTGGGCCAATCTAGCCAAGTGAATGGTTTGAATTTACAAGCCTGCGACAGTCAAATTGTCGTAATCACTAAGTAAATAGATACTTCCCCAAGCTATCAGGGCACACACGCCTGACAAAACTGCCTGCAAGGAAAAGGTTGAGGGGTGAAGGAGAGAGAAAACTGTCCCTGTTAATTGTTATTTTCCTTCTTATGCCGACCAAAAAACACCCAGTGCAATTATTCATAAGTGCCACTTTGATTTGAGCAAATTTGTTTGAAAGAGGCTTAAGGTGTTTCACTCAAGTTTTTTCTCGCAGAAACTTTGAGTTATGCACCAAAAGGCCCGCTGCCCACAGCGTTTTCAGTTAAATTGAAGCCGAGAGCTAGGGCGGGGATAGAATTACACACCTTGTGCCCTTTTCCGAATGACTTGGTTCTAATCTAACCCAATCTGGCTTTTTGCAAACCTTATGGTGCTATATTTCTTTACATACGTTGGGTCTTAAGATGGGATAACAGCTGATGAAGATAATCCACTCAAATTAATTATATTTGTTTTAAAAAATTGCTTTTCGCTGAAGTGAATCCAGCGCCTTTTGTAAACATTTAATTAAAGTCTACAGTTTTCTTGAAACTCGACTCTATCTTGGAGTTTAAGTGCAAACAAACGTATGCTCTCATAACACAGGAAATTCAGTAGAAAAAGTCCCTACAACACGGCAATTATATCACATTACGGTACGTGGCAGATGTATAAAAACAGAATTCAGCAGCTGATCAACCTTTCAGGACCACCTTTGACGGTTTAGAGTGGTTCAATCAAACTATAAAACTGTAATAACACAATGTGAGCTGTAAGAGAACTAACAGCATCTGATCCAACACAACTACAAACGAAGGGGTTGGAAATCAAGGTAAGCATCAGCCTGCTTATGATCCACCAGTGATTTGGACATGAGAGTGTGGCTCAGGCCAAGCCAGATACCTTACACCACAGTATAGAGTGTCTGTCATGCCTGGTTTACAGTGGACCCACGTCTGGAACAGGAGCAGCAAAGATCCTGTGACACAGAGAGGACAAAAACCCTCGAGTGGAACACGTCTCAGAGCAGTAATATTCCGAGAAGATCCATCGACCTTTAATTAGGAATCTTTTAGAGAAAATTCATACTTATTGGGGATGAAAATACGATGAACAAAATTGTTAAAATCCAGTCAATATCAGTTCGTTTAAATGACAATCATCAAGTCATTGCTTTCAGAATAATTCTAATGAGAAGTTATTTGAGGATTTTCTCAGAAAAAAAGTGTCTAGACAGTGGCGTATCAGATGTCCACTTAATGTAGCTAATGGGAGCTCCCAGTTGTCTTTACAAACCTAAACGGCAGCCACAAATTTTACCATCTAACATTAACAACCACACCAAATACCACAGCTAAGGTTAAACTGTAAACTACAAACGAGCCAGCCCACTGTATGCACCGAGAGGAATTATTACAGCTTTTTAGCATTTTGCAAGAGAAGGACAGCTTTACTGCATGTGTGTGCGCATGTGCATGAGAGCACAGCTGTGTTTATGGGCTAATTATTCTTGCAGTTAAACCGTAATTAGCTTTGTGGCATTCCCACAGTGATAAGTGTTGTGTTACAGCTCATATGCATAATTAGGCCAAAAATACACGACTGGTTTGAATCTTTCAACGCTTTTTCCTGTTCCTGCAAGCCCGTCCCTCTCATTCAGATGCTTTTGTTTTGTCTACCGCACACACAGACAATGACACACGTGCACGTGCGTACGTGGCGCAATGCAATTTGAGAGGTGATTCCTGCAATGTGTCAATGCAAACATTAGGGGAAAGCCCACTCACTTCATTTTTAATGGGTCTTTCAATGGTTAAGATAAGACAAAGGGAGAATCCTTGTAGATTTGGTTTTTACCAAAAGATAAAACAAATTTGCTGTCAGTTTTATTTTGTTTTAAGATATTTAAAAAAACACTGAGTTAGCTTCACTGTAATTGCTGCTAAACACACACATATATATATATATATTTATATATATATATATATATATATATAAAAATATATATGTAAAGTTGATAGAAGGTGAATGGCTTTATCAGAAAAAGTTACTCAAGTTTTACCAAAAACTTTAATCAACGAGGGGGGACCAGCATCAGAACACAGGAAACATATCTAATACCTGCACCAACACACTCAGTAAAAACCTCCAAACTTAACTGAAAATAAAGTTCTTCATCTGTTCATTGTGTTGTTGTGATGTTGTTTAGATGTACAGCCTAAATTGCCTTCGTGCATGATTATATACTCATCTGTATTCTGATTTTGTGTTACATCAGACATGTTTGTGTTGAATCATCCTTTCTAGGTAAATGTTTTATTTAGATGTGTCAAATTCCTGCATTAATTGCAATTATTTAATCACAGACAATTAACTCTGTATTATTTTATTTTTACTGAGCTAATATCATTTATAATCTACAACTGTTATCTCTTGGGTAAGGATAATGCCCGCTAAGGTGTCAGTAATTAGAAATTAAAACACAATGCGGAATTATTAAGCAACAAGTTGCTGGAAATTTGTCATCTTTACCGTCAGGTGGAGATGTTAGTTAAAGGGGTTGGGGCCACACACAAATCAAACAAACATATCTGTTGGCTCCAACAATATATGCGTACAAACATGTAATACAACTACAGCTCACACATACATATTGTACTTATGAATACAAACCAACACAAGTAAAGCATTTCATTCCGTCACGCATACTATTAGTGTAAAGGTGAGCAGACGTCTGTGCTCAGGTGGGTGTTTATGTTCTACTGAGGTGGATGAGAGAATGGCAAAAGAGGGAGAGTGCCCATCGGGAAATCACGTCATCCACCCAGACCAGGGCCACCATAGGGGGCCCCAACGCCAGAGAGCAGGGGGCACAGGAGCAAGGAGAGTGCAAGCTCCAGCCTAGCCAAAAGAATAGCCCTTGCGCCGCGTCAGGGGGCCCGACACAGGGCCCCACCCTCAGAAAGATCCTCTCCAGCCCAAAACAAGCAGCCCACCACCACCACCCGTGAGTGTGTCCAATAGTTTCTGATAATGCACACCTATGAGGGCATTATTCCACTTGTACCATGGTCACTTACGAATGAAATAAATATTAAATCAATTATTACAGTACATTGAATCTTGTTTTATTTTTAATTTTAAATCATTTTTCACAGAAAGCCGAATATTTGATACGCTGTGTCACATTGTCATGGTAACAGATACAGAGTTGTACCGACCTTCCTCTGCAACAGCGGAGGAAAGTGGCGTGTGAGGGATATTCTGCACGCATGTTCCTGTATACTATTCCAGCCACTTGGTTGTGATGCTCCATGTATTCTTTCCCAGCCAGCATCTCACACCCTGCAGTTATGTGCTGGATTGATCAGGCTCTTCTTTGTACAGCCTACACCTTGGGTCTTGTCTGGTGTGGTAGATCTGATCCTCTATCGCTCTGGTGTTCAGGGCTTGTTCCTGAGCTGCCCGGATGAGAGCTTGTGTGCTGTCCTGTAGTCCAGCCCTTTCTATCCACTGGTAGGACTTCTTGATATCAGCCACTTCAGTTATGGTTTGGTGGTACATCTCATGCAGGGGCTTGTCCTCCCATTAGGATCTGTCCTCCAGCACTGCATCCTCTGCTCTTCATTGTCTGAGACAGTCACTGTAGAGTCACTGCACATTGTCAGTTCGGCCTCCTTCCTTATATATAAGTATATATCTATACCTTACATAGTAGTGAGCAAGTTGGTCTGCTCGCAGCTGAAACTCATCATCCTAATGTTTATAGCCAGAGTCGCTAAAACTATTTAAAAACGCACCACAAACAACATAAAATAAAATGCACCATAAGCAATAAACGCCATACAAATAAAAAAAATCCATGCAAAACTCCAGAAACTAAATTTAAAAGACTCTGGTCTGTGACATATATATAAATTATATGATATTGTAGGATACAATGTATTACATAGTGCATCAGTCATTAAATCACAGAATTGTATAGTATAATTACAATATATGAAAATGGCAATAATTGCAGTAATTTAATGTGCTGAACAATATATTATTTTCTTATATGGAATATATTGTCAATATATTGTTGCTCAGTATATTGAGAAATATTTTTGTTTGGTAAGGGAATTCACATTAAGGTTATTATCAAGCCCTTTTTCTGAAACATACAGGACAAGGAAATGTGGTCATTGTACATAAAAGTTTGGTTAAAGAAAGAGGATGAAGTTACAGTAAAAGTATCTGAAGAAGAGGTAAAGCTAATTAGGCAAAAGCAGGTCGTTGCCTGGGGCTCAAAACCATCAAGGTCACCTATAAAAACAAACCAAAAAAAATCATTTAAAACTATTTTCAATTTTTTACCTTTCATTTAAAATAAATATTATTTAAATCATTTAGAAAATCAGCTACATTAAACTGAAACCATCTGCATGATTAAGAAGCTGGAGCTAAACAGTATAGAGGCAAAATGACATGAAACAACCACTATTCTTGGTAAGAAGAAAAAAATGTTACTTCATCACCCATTCAAATACAGATTAATTTGAAAATTTGTTCGAAAGTATTTAAATAATAAATGAACATTTGAATGGTTTTGCATGAAACAGTTTAAACTGATTAATACAATGCTTTCCCACAATCCCTGATCACCAATTAAGAAAAAAAAAACTATTTTCATCCTATCAATAATTAAAAGCAACGCACACACATGCACAGAGGGCATGAGGAGGGCGTCTCTGTCTTGTCCATAACTTAAAAGAAAACTAAACGAAACTAAATTTAGATTAAATTAAGACCAATGTTATTTGCACATTTTTACATGCGACCAGGCACAAAAGGAAATTCATGTTGAACACATGTAAAATGTGCAGCTAAAGTGTACAATGCTGCATTGCTCAGACGTATTTTAACCCTAAAACTGTAACCCTAACCTCGCCCTAATTATTGATTGTAAATAGTCACTTCCTTAAATGAATTCCTAAAAAATGCATTTTGGTTTAAAATCCAAAAAGGGTTAGTACAAATATACACCCAGTTTACCTGAGCAGTTTATAATATAACTCAAATTGAAAAACAAAGTATCTAAAACAAAGGGCTCACAGCTACTATTTGTCTGCTCAGCTGCTGGACAGGACAAATAGGAAAAGAAATCAGGTAAAAACTAAAAGCAATAATAATAACTTATAGCTTTGAAACAGACTGGTGACTTGTCCAGGGTGCACCCTACCTTTGCCCACGGTAGCTGGATAGGCTCCAGCAACCCTGAGACCCTCCAAAAGGAAGTACACGGTTCTGGATGATGTAAAAATCGATTATACAACTAAAAAAAAAAAAAAGCTAAATTGTAATAAGACTGCTTTCTGATTGTGGATTGCACAATTTTACACACCCTGAATAAAGTGTCATTCTTGTTAATTCTAGCAAGGATGAAAAAACCTTTAAAAATGTTCTTTGTCTGGATATTCGTGTTTATGACTTCTAGGGTCTAAAAACAGAAAGCCTGCTTTGTCCTCCGACATCCAGATTAGAAATAATGATAGTGAGCTGCAATAGAACCCAAGACAAAACACAGGTTTTGTCTCTGTGGTGAAACTAAACAACTTCATTTCTTGACATGTCTTTTGATGTTTTGTTGAACCTTTAATTATCCAGATAAGTTGATTGTCAGTTACAATGACCACTTTCAGCTCCATGATGTCTATATGTCGGTACATCCTCATTCGTGACACTTTCTTTAATGTACAGTACATCGTTTGTAGGTTGCTTTGGATAAAAGCATCCACTAAATACCTTTAATGCAAATGTAAAAAGAATACGTCAATATTTTTGTATGTTTTTCACTTATGATGAAGTTAAAACTCCATGGGTGAAAACAAACTTCCTCTGTTTGATGTTTTGCTGCCCTCAACTTCTCCTGAATAAGTTCCTAGCTTTTTTTTCCCTGAGTGCTCCAAAGGGGACCAGTGATGTCAATCCCAGTATTTATAATGCTTAGTTTGCCTTCTCTCTACTCATAACAGACTGGAAATGTCAGCCTCGGGTTTTGCAGTGTGTATCTTGGCTGGACATGAGAAGGCCTAGCAGCAAAAAAGACTAGTTTTTCTGTGTGCATGTGCGTGATACTGACAGATTTCTCTTCACACTTAATGTTGACATTGACAGTAAGCATTTGGATTTGTGTATATTTGTGTTCCTCCAAAATCACAAGCCATGAACCCACCTGTGTGTTGGTAGGTACAAATGTGGCCCCATTTTTCCAAATGTGCATGATGACACACCATGAAAGCACAGCTCAGTATTAGATTAGTTCAGCAGTTTGTTTTCCTAGGCAAAAAAAATCATATTGTAAAGAAAACTATTTGACCACAAATGAAATAAAATGTTATAGTAAGTGAAAGGCTTGCCCTCCACCCACATCTGTCCTCTCTTTAGAGTTGTGTTTGTGAGGTTTACAAATGATGTGAGGTTTAAAAATGATGGGACCTGTGGGTGTTTGCATGACAAGGTTGGATTGTGACCATTTCAGGTCGCTGAAACAAACTGGGGAGTGTGAAAAAAGTTTGTTGCAGAAAGACCCGACACTGAGAGATGGGAAGAAAAATAATGGACAGAGGCTGAGGAAAGCTACGGAAATGACGAGGGATGGAATAGGGATTTGTATTGGCAAAAGTCTGGCGATACATTACGTATCACCATATACGTGTGAAGATGCAATACATATTCCGATATATCCCAAGACAGTAACAGAAACAATATTTAACTTTTGTTTTTTAAATATTATGACGTGGAAAAATATTTTATCTGAATATTAATACACCTTTCAGGTTAATTAATGGTAAAATATGAACATTAAACAACTATATCTCATATGCAAGCTGATTTTAACCAAACAATTTCATGGTGTTTTTCTTTTGGTAATTGTGTCTTTTTCCAGAGCATTATGCAGGTAACTCTGATCCATCAAATTGCTGAATTAGAATCGTTTGCTGTGAAGTACAGCAGAATTTAGGCCCGCTCTCCGCACAGTGTGTGCTGCACGACTCCACTTGTTCTTACCTGAGCCACGAAGCACCAAAATCCACGTTTTTATATGGTATCAGAACCAACTTGGCACAGACTTTTGGTTCAGTTCTCCCCTTTAGTTAAAACTGAGTTGTATATGTCTCATTTCGCTATGTAACAACTGGTAACAACTACCGCGAAGAGTTCAGATTTATCACAAGATAGTTCTCGTGAGGTCTTGTTGTTTTTTTGCTGTTGTGTAGAGTTGCTCAAAGAGGCTCAGTGTGGTGTGCAGCCAAACTAGGGGTTTAAGTGGAAAACAAAAGTAAGATGCTGAACTACATGTTTGCTTATAAATAATTAATTCAACATAATCTTGGCAGCATTTTAAATCAATACAAGTATTGCCAAATGTAGTTTCGAAATGTTCCACTGAATCAGTGTTTTCTTAGGACTGAAGACTATTTGAACTTACAAAAACGACAGTGTAAGTTTGTTTCTTTACTGTATATGTAAGGACTGATGTGGTACTTCTTTCAAAATACAAGCATGTTGGAGGCATATCAGCAGAAGGGTTAGTTGGAATAAGCACAAACTGTCAAACAAGTTTGAAAAAAAGACTAGTGGGATGAATCCAAATGATAAAAAAGGAAATTTTAGATCTTTTCATTTTCATATTACGTTAAGATGATTACGGACAGATAGATCAAGTGGGGCTGATTTGAGGCACATTCATACATGTACATTCGAATATGATTAAACTTACCAAGATTAGATGCTCTTCAACTCCATGCACTCAAAAATTCACAATGCACCTGTAAAAGCGAAGTGTCTGAGAATAGAAGCTGTTTTTACCACAAGAAAACCGGGCAAAGTGCAAAAGGAAAAAGGGAAGAAACTTAGAGCCAGACACAACTGTACAGTCAATGGTGGGACCATTTTGCTAAACAGCTGCACTTCATCACAGCTCCAACTCAGCACATTTCCATCAACCACCAATGCCAGACCACAACACACTCCAACAACAGCTCGCTTGAAAACACACACCCACAGCTGAGTGCATTAGCTGTGCAGATTAATGAAAATGTCTCACTGTACAAGGAAGGGAATATCTTTCGCTGCAAAATTGCTTGCAGACTTGGTGTGTGTGTGTCAAAGGCGAGAACAGCATGTTTCATCTCAAACCTTGTTTCTCATTGCTACCACTACCACCCTTTCCCTCCTTCCTTGTTCCCCCTTCTGTCGTACTCCCTTGCTGACCATTCATTTACACTTGTCAAGAGGTAGCCATTAAGCCCAAAAGCCTGTGCCGGAATTTTATTGCAAAACCATTTGTATCCCTGAAAGAAAAATAAATCCAGCATTCCCTCGGACTGCATTAGGGCCACGGTTTGGTGATTTGTTTAGGCTGATAATACTCACAGTACACGGACCGCCTGAATGGTGATGTGACAGGAAAAATAAGTAGCCTTTCTCTCTGTTCCTCATGCTTGCTTTTTTTGTTAAGGGCCATAGAAGGGCCTTTGTCCAAGCAGGCATAATGTCATGCTTTATTTTGCTTCTAATAGGATAACAAGATATCAACACTGAAGAGGAGTTGTGTGTTCTAACCATGAGGAATGTTAAATAGTATCAATAGCACAGTTGGGTTACTTCACAGCTTTTCAGAAGTCGGAAAAAAAACTACAAAAAAACAAAAAGGGGAGACAGATTTAGGGTATATTCAGACTGGAAATGTCTGTTTGTCCAGCCCAAGTCCACATAAGTTGGTGTGGATTGAGTATTGTACCTTGCGCTTGGTCTGTATTGAGACTGCCGTCTACCGGACATTTCTGTTTGAAAACGAACTGAGACCACCTCTGGTTCTGGATCACGGTTAGCTTGGGTAGCGTGGTATTCAGGCTGAAAAGTTGTTCTGGATTATCGAAGTAAACTAACTTTGCTTCACTTTAAGCAAACCTAATGTGTCCAGTTTGATAGACCTTCAATCTCTACACTGTTCTATGAACCATTTTTACTAGTTTCATGATGCATGCACATTTATTCTGGAGAAATGCTGAATTGTTTCAGTCCACATCTATACTATTTTTTTCCATCCAAGCTGAAAAAAATAAGTATGATTTCCAGACTATTTTTCTGGCTGCTTCATGGTCACAGTGATTTCATGACAGTCTCCATACCCAGGTGCAGGCGGTTTGAGGTTTTATCTTTCTAACATACCATAGTAGCAATTGTACAAAGTGATGGCCTTGAAAAAGAAATGGCTGTTCACACCGTGCTGCCAAAATGAAACCCAATGCTGGATGACTGGGAGAATGTTCCTACATCTCTTGTAAAATTTTCTCTGCTTGGTCATTCACTTGGACAGTTGCTTTTTTTCCTCTCAGTCTCTGTGTCTTTCCCTCCTTTCTCCTTCAGCTTCTGTCTCCTTCTTTTTCAGGCTTTGTTTGAAGTCTGCTTTAGGCCCATAAAGGGACTCCCCCGTCCTATCCATGGTAATATAAATGACAGCTAGTGAAAGATGATACACTGACCCAACATTTAGGGAAAAAAGGCTCCTGATAGGCATAGAGCATGCTCTGTTAATCAAATTTCCTTTAATTGTCATCTGTGGATTTTAAAGGACTCGATGGGGCGAGCATCTGAACTTGTAGCCCTGCGGTCAGAGCTTGAGTGCGTCTTCAGGGATCCTCTGAGAGTTTGTTTACGGTCATGCTGAGTTAAGGAGCCGTGTCTGAGATCTGAATGGAGACTCTCCTCAGAGAGCCTGTTGTCCACCCACTCCTCTTCTCTCAGACTGCCTGTCTGTCTGTTTCCACTTCTTCCTATGTGAAATCCTCCCACTCGTTCTGTCTGTTTTTACTAATTTACTCCCTCGTCCTTTCACTGGCATCATTTTTAACTGTGGTGTTAGAGAAAAATATTTTTCTGTCTTGTGTTGGGATTGCTTTTTTTTTACATTGTACAACAAAACTGGCCATCTCACACAATGCATTCATTTTGAGGTTGTTATTTCCATCATTCCATTCAAAAATGTGACTCTCACAAAATATAGATTCAGGGTCCTCCGTTTAATTGATCTCACACTTTCATTTGTTTTTGTTTACATAAATTAGGATTCCAGCTCATGAAATCAACAAAAACAGGATTTCAAAAAATGTCAATGCTGTTGTGAAATCACCATTTACTTAGCATTTACTTTGCAAAAAAGATAAAGAGAGAGATTATGATCACATCAAAATAAAGTATTTTCAAAATGATCTGTCCATCTTCAACACTTCAATATTATAGGCAGGGGCCAGGTCCTGCTGGAAGATTACATCTGCATCTGCAGTAGAAGGAATCATGAAGTCCATTCTAGTAGACCGTTGCAGTGATTTTGGATGGCAGAAAGTTGAGTTTAACCAACACCAGTGCTGGACGTTGCATCCCAAATCATGACTGATTGTGAAGATTTCATAGTGGACCTCAAGCAGCTTGGGTTCTGCTCCTTACCAGTTTTCCTCCAAACCCTTGGACCTTGACTCTCAAATGAAAGACACGCTTTCCTTTCATCAGAAAACAGGGCCTTGGACCACTGGCCAACAGTCCAGTCCTTCTCCTTGGAGCAGTTAAGACGTTTTGTCCGTTGGCCCAGGCTCAGAAGTGGTTTGACCCGAGGAACCCGGCAGTTATAGCCCATCTCCAAAATGCGTCTGAATGTGGTGGTGTTTGAAGCTGTTCCTCCACCTCATTCCACTCTTTCTGGATGCCTCTCAGGTCCTTGAATCTTGACCGATTGATAATCCGCTGAAGTCCACGGTCGTCTTTTTTGCTGGTGTATCTTCTCCTGACACATTTTGCCCTTCCATTAGACTTTCCATTGATCTGCTTGGACACAGCGTTCTATGAACAGTAAGTCTCCTTAGCTATGAACTTTTGTGGCTTACCCAGACTATAGAGGAGATTATTGAAATCTTCCCCATTTTGAACCGAACTGACACCACTGACCCTAACTGAACTGATTTAATGTCATGTGACAATAGCAGGTGCAATGACAGGTGCTTTGAGTTCAGTAGATTATCAAGAACTTGGGTTAATACATTCATGCCCTTCAAAATGTTGGTAGATTTCTCCAGATTATTCACATTTTTTAAAATCCTGTTTTTGTGGGTTTGATGAGATGAAAAGACAAAGAAATAAAACCTTGAAATCAATTAAACAGTGGAGCCTGAATCTATATTTTATGAAAGTTAGCTTTTTCAATGGAATTACAGGTACAAAAACATGTTGTCGTGATATTAACATTTTTTGGAAAAGGTCTGTATATAACAGCAGTTAGATATAGTTCATGATAGTTCCAGTGAATATTGGTTACGTTCTGGAAAACACAAAATAACATTTTACTGGAATCTTTGGCTCACTTATCTCAACTGCTTTTTCTCCTAACACTTCTGGATAGTTTGGATCTTTGGTAGAGACCACTAAGTGATCCAACATTGTGAGTGTCATACTACTGCAGTCCGTCTACCTAGTGGTCAACTGAGAGCCCCCAGCTAAATAAACAGTACTTTTTTCACAGGTTCTTCCCAAACTGCATCTACTGCAGCCCAGCAGTATCTTCATTCATTCATTTTCCAAGCCTTTCGGGGTCACGGGGTTGCCGGAGCCTAACCCGGCTACTCATGGGCGAAGGCAGGGGACACCCCTGGACTGGTCGCCAGTCTGTCGCAGGGGCCACAATCACACACCCATGCACACTCACATTCACACCTAGGGACAATTTAGAGTAACCAATTAACCTGTGAAGCATGTTTTTGGACGGTGGGAGGAAGCCGGAGTCCCCGGAGAAAACCCACGCATGCACGGGGAGAACATGCAAACTCCACACAGAAAGGTCCCCCAGCCAGGACTTGAACCGGGAACCTTCTTGCTGTGAGGCAGGAGCGCTAACCACTGCGCCACCGTGCAGCCCCCCAGCAGTATCTTGATATAATAAATAATCTCAGTGGAAAATGGAGATTTGTTGATTTTAGCAAATGATGATCTAACTCGAGCTGACTTTTCTGTTTTGTTGATCAAGCAAATGAAACTCTCTTCTGTTCTTCCGTGGATCCAGCCAGCACTGTTCACTGTCTCGTAAATTTTCCTATGGATGCATCACACAGGCAAAAAACAAAAACCAGCCGGTTTTACCCTTATGATGGATGTACAAAACATTTTTTAATACAAATCATCTCGACTAGATATTTTGCCAAAGTAGTTGCTTCATGTCTGTGAGAAATGGTGCCTCAGCAGCCAGCTAGAGAGTAAGGTAGGTCCTTTGACTTGCCCATATGTGTGGGACAAATGCCTTTCCAGATGTGCAAGCAGCTCAGTCCAAAAACTAATGCACCCTCAATTTACAACAATTGAACAATGATGACAACTTAGACAGATCCTCTCCTCTTTAGTCTGGAGATCTCAACACTCGTGTTTTCCAAAAATAATTTCAATTTTCAATTTGTCTGACCACAGAACTGTTTTCCACTTTTACTCTTAGTACATTTTAGACAGTTTTGGTCCAGTAGTAGTAGTCTGTTTCAGGATTATGCTCACTCATGGCTTCTTCTTTGCTGTATGTTAGAACTTTAAATCTTATGTTGGTGATTTTTTCCTGATCAGTGTCATTATTCAATATTTTTTCTTTAAATGTGAATTCTGTTACAAAAAGTGATTGGATTTCAACAATTCCTAAAACTCTTCTGACTGGCATGCTATTTAAATTCATTATGAATTTGTATTGAATCATTTATGAACCCGTCTTTATTCTTACTTCTTTTCCCTCCTAGATTCCCATGTTTTCCCATTTGTTTTACAGTTGTTGTCTACTTAACCTAAAAAGTTACAGGATGTTTATCTGGTCCTCTGCTAATACAACTTAGCTTTTCTAGCTCCTATTTGCATTTATTTTGACCCAGCCAAAAAATTAGCAACTAAATTATAAAATGCTAACACGTTTCATTATCAACCCTTTAACACCAGAGCTTTAGCTCCAGTGTTTACATTATTTTGACTACAGTAACTCCTCCACTGTTGATGCAATGAACGGAATTCCAGTGGCTTCTGAAGTGAAGGAAATTAGCTTTGCGCTAAAATGCATCACTTTACAGTAGTGAAGTGCTTACGCAATCAACGTAAATTAGCTGATTCTGTTGCAGAGAAAAGCAGCTTTGTGCCAATAAGCAGCACTTACCGAAGTGTTGCTCATTGTTGTAAAGCAGATTTAAACAAACTGCTTTTCTCCTCATGAGAATCAGCTGATTCACATTGATTGTGTCAATGGTCAAAAAGTTACAGCAGGTCTGTGGGGTTATGGACCCTGGACATTTGTTGGTTTTGTGTTTGGTGTCCACTTCCTGTTTTATTTTGGTGTTGGTTGTACTTCCTGTGTTTCTCCTCTGTTTTTTTTCAGGTCTCTTGAGACTGCCCTCCTAGTGTGTGTTCTCTCCCTCCTTAATTGGCACACCTGTTTTCACTTACCTCATCCCCTCCTCCTGGTTATAAGTCTTCGTCTCCCTTGCACTGGTTGTCGGGTGGTTTTTGTACCTTCATGGATTTGTGTTCTGATTCGAGTACTGATTCAAATAAGACTTTTCATTTATTAATACCGTCTGCTTCTGTGTTCGCACGTCAACCCTGACAAGGTCAAAGAGCGTCCTATTATGATGTCAATGGCGATATTTCCAGTGTTAGAGGGTTAACAAATAGTTCCTGTTCATGCTGTGCATTGAAATTCTTAACATAAAATAACTTATAATGAGAATGTGTACAATTCATTTAAAATGATTAGCATTTAGGAACGACACACCATCGCCCCCTCATATCATTGCACTTCCACTCATAAAATTGCAAACAATGATGTTGCAATGTTGAAAAACATTTGATCCTAAATGATTTCCTCAACATCTCAGTTCACTCCCATGCACCGCTGAGCATACGTTTAACAAGGCTTGCCATTGATCCTGCAGGCGCAAGTGTTTGCATAAAATCTTGACCTTCTTGCACTGACAATTTCACTGCCGATATAAATACAACACACAACTCTCAGAGCAGCAGAAATGCAAGTAACTCAATCTCATCTTCCTCAATTCTGTCCATTGGTGGACGCTTGACACATGCTCCAGTTTTCCACCAATCATGTCCTTCCATCCTAAATGCTCCATAGGATATTTTTAAACCAGCTCCTCTTGTTGAGAGGCCATCTGTACAAATTGTTTTAGGGTGGCCATTGGATCGTATTTGTTTGCAATGTGTGCACATATAAGAGTTCATGCACGTGTGTTTGTGAAGTGAAACTGGATAGGTCAAAAGCGTCTTTGCTAATATGTCCTAGAAAATGCTTGTGACGAGGTGCTAACTCTCAGTGATTGCAGCCACTGGTGGCAGAAAGACAGAGAGGGAACACTGCAGCTTTATTTAGGTGGCCAAAGGTCCCATCAGTCTTCATGTTGTCAGGGCATCCATTAAACAGTGATACTGCCAAAAGCATAAAAAATGGTTAGAACTTTTTGCTTAAAAACAATACTAAGATTTAGAAAAGTAGCATTAGAGGTCCTCCACATACCTGTTCAATGGATTAGGCAACCACTGCCATTTTGCATCTAGAATGAGATCAGTGTAATAGGTTGTATTCAAATACACTTTTCTACATATTTTCTTTGTCAGCAGCCCTGTTATCAGAATAATTTACAGTAAATCTTCCAAGAGTAGCCCCAGCGTTTATTCCAAAAATTTGGCAGCTGCCCGGCGTCTATAAAGGACAGGAGTTTGGCGTTTATTTCATCACAGACAGAATGGTGATGGCTAATGGGTTCATTTTGCGGTGAAATTTGGTCAAGAAATGTCAATACCAACACCAGATGAACATTTCAGGATTTATTGAAATTATGAGAAAATGGTATTCTGTTCTGATTAGCACTGGCTATGAACGCTTCTTTTCTCTTTGAAGTGTCATCAATTTCTGTATCAAAAATCCTCTCTGCTTTCATGTCATTCATTTTAACCTTTCCGTCTTTGCTCAATAATCCACGTTCAAACCAGTTCTTTTTAAATCACCTTTTCGTAAATCACAGTTTTTGCGTTCTTTTCACCTCCACCAGGAAATTGTTTGCTTGTTGCTCCTTTTTCTGCAGCGTTTCTCCATATCACCCATCGGCTTGCACCATTCTTGGATAGGATCCACCCTAAATGTCATTCAGATTCCTCACCAGGATGTTCGTTGGTGTATGCCGCTGCATGAAGCTTAAACGCTAAATCGAATGAGCATTTCTTGGCCTTCACTACACTGGCTCACAACGCAAATACCATAGACATGCAGCGTCTGCATGTCTGTGCACGACACGAGGGAATAAAAATGAAGCAACAATGTTCTCGCTGGCCTTTTTTTTTTTTCAAAATCCACATATTGTCATTTAAAATGTACCTTGTAATACATTGTGATTAATCACAATACGAAAGGGTTTAATCTGATTCATTTCTTTAATCGATTGGCAGCACAAGTTTTAATCCAAGATACTTTGACACCAATACTTTTATTAAACTAAGTGGTTGCCTGCATGGTACCTGCAAAACAAACCTAAATCATTCACCAATGTGCCTTAAAGAGGAAAAAGTTGTCATCACATGCTTTGATTGGATTTTCTAAGTGTGATGTTGCTTTGATAGCACACTTGTGTGTTTATTTATCTGTTCAGGAGAACTCTATGAGGGGAGTTAAGTGGTTTTGTTCAAATGCAGCATATCAACACCATTTATGAATGAACTTAAATTAATTCTATTCATCCACTCTCTTTTCAGCATTTGGACACATTTTGTGCTAATTTTCAACTATTAAGCTTGACGATGTAGCATCAGCAGGGGTGATTACAGCAACTATAAAAAATCAACTTTTGTAGCTCTAGTGAAATATGTCTGCATTTTTTTATTGGACCAAAAAAAAAGATTTAAAAAAGGCTACATGTTTTTGCATAAACCTTTTCATGTGTCTGCTCCATTTAAGAGCCCGTCTGTTGCCATCTGCGTTTCATTGTGTGTGTCGGCATTCATGCGTATGTCCATGTTTATCGATATGGCTAATGGATTTTCTGGTGGCCCAAAGTTTGTTTGTTCAGTAACTCAATACAACAGGCAGTTTATGAGGAGAGCCTTCAGAATAGAAGCATGACTCATGACTCATGTCTGACACAACGTCGATGATCTGACACCCATATCAGGTAGCAGCCATTGCTCGAGGGGGTAGGAGGGAGGGAAGAAGTGAAGGAGTTGTGATGATCGATAGACCATAACTGTAGGATGACAGTTTACCTAACAAATAGGAAAAAACTTTCCTTGTCCGCAAACTGCAAAACAAGGAAGAGAACGGCTTTGAGAAAGATTCAGGGGTTTAAAAATGCAAATTTAATTGGCTGTGTTTTTGACTTTCACCAAGACAACCGGGTATTCTAGGTTTTTTTTTTTTTATCACAACAAATTAGAACATTTCAGAGAAACCAGACAGTCTGAATGATAAAATAAAAATAAAAATTAGGTTTTTGGAGAATTTTCCACTTTTATGAGTATATCAGATGTTAACTGTGCTGCTTTCAGAGATTGAGTGTTACAGATTGTATTTCTTTCTCTTCCCACCACAAGTTTTAATCCAACTAACTTTAGGAATGTTTATTGAACCTTTTTGTGAGTTATACATCTTTTAAATAATGCAACTTGGTCATCTGCAACAACATGTGCTGTCATGCAATTTTTTTCCCAGTTTGGGCTGCATTATAATTTCTACCTTAAAATTCTTTTCATCTTTCTTTCAGATGGAACGACACAGTTTCTAACTTACAAAAATGACCTGCAATGTGAATTTAATAAAATTCTATATGTCAGGAATAAGAATCATGAATATTGGCTAGCTTTTGGTAAAACACACAAAAAAAATACAGTTTCACAAATGTTTTAAGTATCCACTCCAAAGAAAATTGTGTTTTTAAAATGCTCTTGTAGCATTTTTCCACATGTTTGAGGACAAATATAAAGAATCAATGCTTAAAACTGCATTTCTGAGCCTTTTTTAAAATTCAAACTGGGATGAGTCAGGAGCAGATAAAAAAATGATGGAACTGAAATATGTGGGCCAATGTCTCCCTGCTCCGCTCCATTCTGATGCATCCACTTGCAGACAAATAGATCATTATTGTCTTTATTTTCCTCGTCTGAGCGGGAATCAGGCTCAAAACTGCATGGCTCGTTAATTCCAATATTGAACACCATTTTGTTGCTGCACTAATGTTAGCTTGGGTTTGTGAAGAGCTGGAAGTTAGTGGGAGAGAATGTAAACAAAGGGATAATGGGATATCAGCTGAGGCTTACTACCGTGTCAACTGTTTCACCCACAACTAAGAGGCAAATTTCTCCTGCCGCTTTGCCAAAAATGTGTCTGAAAAAAACAACATTGGCTCTTTAAAAACTACATAATCATAATTAAAAGACCACTGACTTTACAATAAACAAAAGTAAAGTTGGAGCAGGACTTTAAATTTAAATTACCGTATTGTTGGGGTTAGAGCTTGCAAAGGTGACTAGTGATGACTGGTATGTTTTCAGTGTTTTCAATGACTTTTTGGAAATGCAGAAAAAAACAAAACTTCTTTACTTATTATTTTACACAGTTAATACATCTGCGGCTTGTTTTTTTATTTCAGTGTAGCAATCTAATTAGCTTAGAGGATTTTTGACTTGACTCTGTTGCTGACATTTGCTCAGAAAATTTTACCATAACTTTTGATGCAAGCCAAACCACTTCACAGTTATTTTTCAAAAGCTGTGGAAACTGGTTACTTGGTACCTATTGAAAGAAGCCACTTTTAGAATACAGACTTGAAAAAGACAATAAAACAATGAAGTTGCTGAGAGAGATGCAAAAGGAAGAGAAAGCTTTTATATTTATATAGCTGTCTGCTCAAAGCATAGAATGTGCAACGACAAAATCAACCATTCGCAAACATTTTTTCAAAGTTTTCTTGTTTTAGTCGTTTCATACCTAACTAATCTGATGATTAGTACATTTTAAATCTTATTTTGTCAAAATTAAATATCAGAAACATAAAAAAGTGTCTTGTTTGATACCAAAATCAAGAGCTGGAACTTATAATTCACATAAAAAATGATATTATACAGCTGAAAAAGAGAAGTCACAGGAAAACAATACAAACAGCAGAAAAAAAGGAAAGACATTACAAGCAGCAAAAAACGATTTAAAAATGTTGTGATGTATTTTATCTAGTTGTATAGTAAATGTTTGTATATGTTTTTTGCACTTTAATGTATATGTATGCATGCCCTTTTTCTATTATGTCCAGGGGACTACAAATGAAAACTAGCTTCACTAGTATTGTTATTATTATTAAGGAGTTGTGTATTTAAGCTTCATATCAATGGCTATTGTATTTTGGCTGAAGGCATGAGGTATCTCACAATGTTGGATCATTATTTCCTTGGTTCTTTCCTATGTTTCACTCTATCCTGCTGTTGTTCTGTTCTGGACCTAGATTCTCCTGCATTGTCCAGAGAAAAACGCAGCTCGGATCATCTTACCTTCCCAGGAAGGCAGAGAAAAACACACAGAACCTAAAACTTCCAAAAAACACAAGGGAGAACAGGAGGAAATAGCAGTGGTGGAGATGAGTAAGTGGGAAGTTTGGAGGGTTTAGATATGGAAGGGAAAAGAAAAAAATGATATTGGAGATTTATGATTCACAAACAGCTGAAGACTTTAACATCTTACACATATGTGAGTAATGTTAACACAAACATTAAAGGCTTTTTTTCCCGCCAGGATTTAGAACAATAAAAACATGTAAAAATTAGAACATACAAGTCAATTAAATGGCTATCTATACTTATATTTACCTATCTGCAGTACTCCTCTTTATATATGTCCTAGCAATGGCTAATGGGATGGCCTACAAGACATCCTCTGCTAGGTAGAGGACCTGAGCCTCATGGGTTTCTCATCCAGGAAAATAAGTAAGCACCTTTTCCAACTTTTCTTGAATACTTACAACCCCCTCTGTCTGCTTAGAAGAAGAACTGGAACACTGTATGTAAAAAAAAAAAACAAAAGCAAAAACAAAACCTGTGAGCTTTAGATGAACAGTAATTTACTGTCAAAAATATATTTGTCTTATTGGGGGAAAAAAGAAACAAAATAGTAACAAGGAAAAACAAATAATAACGCTGAAAATGTAGCTTATTTCAAATAGAATTTGAATGGAAACTCAAGGTGATAGTGAATACAGTTTCCTTCACCACCATCAAGAGCTTTTCAGAAACTGTGAAAAACTCTGACAGGAAGAGTTCCTGCGGACCCAAAGTCATGACTGAATCAGAGGACAAGGTTCTGAGAATTAAAACCTGCATAATAACTGGCTCACATGTACATCACAGTTTCATGCACAGTTTCACTGTGGGCTTTGTTAGAACGTTTCAGTTTTAACTGTGAAGAGAAGACATCTTACAGCCCTAAGTGCTCCAATTACCACGGGCACCACCGTCACCTTCAGCTTCCAAGCTTTCTCCAGTTCTTCTCTGAGTCCCTGGTATTTCTCCAGTTTGTCATGTTCCTTCCTAAGAGCCATGAAGTGTATCAGGGGACTTTACAGAAAGCTGAGACTTCTCTCACACACACGGGGTGGGTGTTATCATCATCATCAGGTATGTATGAGAAAAGAGACACAGACAGACTCACTTGCCCTCTAGATAAGAAGGTACACGTTTCCAGCTTTCTGCTGCAGCCATATCCTGTTACTAATACGCTGCCCTGGGTATGCACACCTACAAACACACACATACACACTGATGGAAGCACAGTGCCCAGGGGAAAGGGAACATCAGCTTCCACTGAAGGCCCGAGTTTCTCAGCATTCTGCTGTGTTTCACCTCTCTGTCACCTTTTTCACTCACACTGCAACCTTTCCGCACCTGCTCTCAGATAACTGGAAAGACAGAAGCACCGACATCAGTGCCAGAACACACAGCTCACAAAATCTGTACAAACAAAATATCAGGTACCAAATCATATTTTCACAATGAAATTATGTGAAAAATATGAGCCTGAGCAAAAGGCAGAGCATCGTTTTGAAACTGAACTGAGACCCAGCATTGTTTGGGTGACTATAACAATAGTGCAGCATTTTTGTGTTAATCAAGTCAAATTGAAGATATCTGAAGATACATTCATATCCGGCATGTGTTCAAAAATGCCCTATACACGGTGTCATGAATGCATATTCAGCTGGTGGTGTTCACACACCGGACAAGCAGGGAGCGGCAGAGAGGGGCTTCTTCTGTTGTTTTTTTTACTGTTTACCAGCGCTTGTCCGCAACCTAGAATTTGTGATCATGTTTACAACGATTGGCACTTCAGTGTTTTGTAAAGGACGCCACCCACACATCACTACCAAATCAGAGTTTGTCGTTGGTCAAAGTTCAGGGTTTTTGTAAATTATCAGTCAAAAGTTCAACTGGTTGAACTTCCAGCGCGTGATCAATGAAAGTGAGGCGGTACTTAAAAACTTTTCATTAAAAGTCGCTAGAACGCGAGCAAACATGGCCAAATGTACCTTGAGAGTTGACTTCATACAGGTGAAGGTGAAGTCATGCCAATTTTAATGGCATTTGTTTGCTGGTCTACAAAACACCACAACAAACACAATCTAGCAACAAAAAAAAAATTGCACAAAACTATCAACTACATCTAACTGGCATCTAACACAAAAAGATCTAATATAACAGAGTCGCTAACAGTGTGTGTTTATCCAAACAGTCCATTTGTGTAGGTAGAATGACTTCAGAAATATAAATGTACATCAAATGAGAAGGATTCGTGATTCTTCATAGGACTGATTTCCATCACATAACCAAAAAACAACACACCGAGCAGGTGAGCTCTAATGCTCGTAAAACTTAATCTCCTCCCTTTTTGGCATTCACCCTGCTGAAAACAGGTGCAACTCACTTCCTCAAAGCTGTGTTCAAAGGTCCTGAACTAAAAAGCAACATCACAGAAAACGCAAATTTGAATCTGAAACCCTATACTTCCTCTAGACTGCACCACAAACTATGCTTTTCTGCATATTTTTTACTAGTAAATCCATTGGAGCTGAATCCCTGCAGTTTTTATTTACATGTTTCTCTTACATTTTATTAATCAGATGGTTCAATTTGTAAATGACATGCAAAAAATCTTTCAAGGCCATACGTTTAATTAAACGAAATGTTTATTTTGGTTGATGTTCACTAACCAAGAGGCATTTAGGATGATTGTTTCTGCAAAAGTCTCTGTATATGTGAGAAACATCTAAAAACTTCTATAGGACTCCATGAAAAATACAATCAAAAGGCATTTTTTGGTCCAGCTGTTTAATGTCGTCCCTGTCATAAAACTACCTTCATAATGCCATTTTTTAAAATCCTAAAAATTAAGTCTTGCTTCCAAAAATACTTAAACAGATTAGCACGCCTCAATGATATTGTTAGCATCAGACTCAGCAGAAGCACCTGGATTACACGACTTTGTGTCACTTCGTCCGAAACTCATAACCCCCAGATATGCACACAAATACACAACTGAGTAAGGTCTTGACATGTTCATTCAAAACTCCAACAGTCAAACTCGGGAGAGCAGTGACAGCTACTATGAGCCAACACACGAGCACATAAAGAGTGGATGGACAGCTCCCACTGCACTGAACACTAAACAGAAGGGTTAAAGATGACTTGTCTGGAATGTGGAAAATGTTCTTTCATAATAAGCTGCTCTCCTTGACTGCAGGGCATTCCAGCCTTTGTTTCTGTCGATGGGTAACTCTGAAGATGTTAATTCACTTTTAACAATTAAGTATTAAGTATAACGATGAACTGCTTTAAGCTGATGAGATCAGATATGTTAACAGCTGAGCATAAACCTGTTAAATGCAGGAAGCAGGAATTGTAAGTAGTATCGGGAGACTGACATGCCTTCATGTGATCGTCTGTCAGAAAGCATTTTTTCTT
This sequence comes from Adrianichthys oophorus, assembly GCA_036245035.1. Classification (NCBI taxonomy): domain Eukaryota; kingdom Metazoa; phylum Chordata; class Actinopteri; order Beloniformes; family Adrianichthyidae; genus Adrianichthys; species Adrianichthys oophorus. The sequence continues at coordinate 3,946,983 of BSAI01000096.1, read as the reverse complement.
TTTACAAGGTTTACCATCTTCCAGGGCCATATCAGTTTTAAAATTGTAATAATTGAAAAAGTTTACTTAGCCTAAAACATAAACTGGAGCATGAAGAAAAAGTTATCAGTCCCTTTTACCTTTAAGTCCGATTAACCTTAAAGTTGTCTTTAGAACATTTCATTTACAGGTCTTAATTCATTCATTGCCCGCAAGGATGAAGATTAGCCCTAAACCAGTGCAGTTTGTTTGGCTAATGGGATCAAGCAGATTAACTGCTCGGTGAGATCCCAACAAAAATCAGCAAAGATTTGTAACAAATTATCACAGTTTTAGAAAACATTTTTTAATAAAGATTGCGACATGCACAGCTGTTCTTTTTGATTTCATTCATTTTCCCCTTTCTCCAGAGCTCAGAAATATGCTTTTTTTATGGACCGTCCTCCAGAATAAAAGCATTGAAGAAATGAATTTGGGTTTGATTGAAGTAACACAACCTGCCTTCTTCATAATTAATTTTCAATTTTTTCAAAAGTCTGTTGAAGACAAACTAGTTTGACTACTTGTGTCAACTACCAAGCCTAAAAATGCTTGATTTATTTTCCCATGCAGACAGTATGTGTTATGGAAAATGTGCACGCTCACAAACAAACAATGATGTTCTGTACTTTCAAGCTTGCTCACCCCACACACACACAGACGCACGTGCCTACACACACGCAGTGTCCTTAGTTTTGTGGTTTAGTGTTATTTAAGAGATCTACTTCCTGGCTGTAACCTGTTTTAAGCTGGGTGGTACTTGGTAGTGACATACTCAGCAGAGTCATGCAGAGTTCATCCAACAAGAACAGGGGAATCTGCCAGGCCTGTCATGTCCTAACAACTTTACAGGAAAGCTGACACACACTCACACACACACACTCACGCAGACATGCAGAGGAAACAGTACCCTTTGTGCTGTGGTCTTTCTGAAAAAAAGCAAGTGACTTTTGGTTTTGGAAGAGTGGACATGTGAGATGGAACCAGGAAATTAAATTATTATAGTCAAAAATGAATTTAAAAAAAAACCTTGTTTGTCATTAAATGCTTAGGAATCTTTCTCATTTGTTATTCCTTAATATTCAGTCTTCTCAGTGATCAAAAGAAGAATTATCAGCAAATTCAAAATAATCAATTTTATGAATTACACTCAAACGTTTCCCCCTAAATCTTTGCGTTTTTTGAAAGTTCCCCTCTGAAAGCTAAGAACACTTGGTCAAGGTTTTGTTCCCTTGGCCCGTCCCTATCAAAAGCCTTCTGTTTGGGGGTAAAAGAGTCTAATTTCTTGGCCTCCCACAACCAAGCTATATAGAGGCCTGGAGAGAAGAGCCTGGATCCGGGAGGCGCTAAGTGAGCCGGGGCTAAGTGAGAAAGCCTGGGGGAGAGAGTAGAAAGAGCTACCCGACTAATGATTCCCTCGCTGGGGAGAAAAGGAATGCCTTGTGAGGGAGCAGGGAAGGAAAAGGAGCCTAGATGAGAGGGGTATTTGTGCATAAGTGTGTGTTATTTGTTCGGAGATGAGTGTGTGCGTGGGTTTTATTTCCCCACAGTGACTCCATTAGAAAAACCCTGGAGAGAAATGCATTCAGCACTTCATTCATTATACTCAGTCAGCTGTCGTCTGGACGCTCACATGCACAGAGCACACCCATGTATATGACAACCATGAACACGCAGCAAGCACATTAATGTGATCCTTCACACATTACAATCTGAAGGCTGTCACTGATACAATCTGGGCTGCTGGACAAATTCACAGAAGCTTTAACTCACTCAAAGCACAACTTTAGTAAAACACGCTTTTAGACCTTAACAAACTGGACTGTTGTCAAGCCATGAGCAAAAATCAAATCCGGAGCAACAAGACCAAAAATGTATTTATTTTTGTTGTTTTATCTTGTCCTGATGTCACAATATTCCTTGACCGCCATGACAGATTTCCTAACACATTGGTAGTCTCTCATTCAAAGTTGGAAGACACTTCCCTGAAGCAAAGTCTTTCTCACAATACAGACACTCAGCAGTGAGTAGAGGCAGACAGGGAAAAGCTTTGTCTGGACACCGCAGTGGACAGCTGCCAGGTGTGCATCTCACAAACTGAGCATGACTGTGTGCTGCAAATACGCAGACAAACACAAAGACTTTTTTTTTTATTTTCATATTTCAGATCCTTTTTCTTTCTCTAGCAGCTAAAATTTAAGCGTGTTGTGTTTGTATGATCTCTCACTGTCTCATCATTTTGCAAACTTGTAATTCACACGTGAATTACTTGACATACTGAAAAAGTAGCCACAAATATGTAGCCACAATGCCAAAAACCCAATCACATCATTGCACAAATTAGCTTTATATCATTGCATTTTACACTTTGTTAGGAGTATATTGAGTGACTTTTTTATAAGGGTTCCTACATCTACTTTTGTTTCATTCCAGATAAATACTAAATAAAAACACAAAGCATCAATGTAGAATGAGGAAACATCAACTTTTAGATGTTCATTTTGCTGACAAGCTCTAAACTATAATCGAAAAATGTATCTCTAAAATGATCATTCACAAGTATGAATATCATTTTAAAAAATTACTCGCCTAGAGCATTTGTGGGAGTTACACAAGAGAAACATGTCTACAAAAAAAGCTTTTTCTTTTGCTCATCAGCCTCTAAAGGTTTACAACATCATCTTTAAACTTTAACTCAATTGGTTTATAATGAAAAAATACACTCTGTGAAAACATGGTTGCTTCCTTGGAGCAAAATTCCCAGCAAATTCACACAAGTGTAATTTTAAAAAAAAACAATGAAAAACATACATATATAATGTCTGAATACATCTCAGACTGTACAGGCTTCAGTTAGGTTTCAAAGTGTCCAGACAGCACAGTTAGTTCTTTCCTGAAAACACATTTAAAAGAAAAAAAGGTTTTGACGGTGGATCCTTCAAAGCCTTTTCTGCCTTGAAGCAAAATGACAAGATTAGCAATGTTGCAACAAATCAACCTGAAACCTCAGAAACACTGACAGCAAAGCAGCAAGGTTTGACCACGATGCCCAGTGCTGCCTTAAGTGAAAATCGAGTGAAACACAAGATAACAAACACATAAAATCAAATGGAAAACATATTGTCCTTGGTTTGCTGCCTTACAAATCGGGCAACTTCCATGAGCAAACAATTAACTTCACTGTAAACAACAGGGAAATCAAATGTAAAACCATCTGCACAACAGCTCCAGTTTGACCAAAACTGGATCATGCAACGGGGAAAAGATTTAATTAACACCAGCAAAACTACAAGAGAATGGCTAAAAAATGGAAAAGCCTAGGTGGTCTAACCGAAGTCCAAATCTCAGCACAATTTGAAACTAGCTGAGAATAAACAAAATCCTTCAAACCTAAAAAAGAAAGGGAGATTGTAAATAAATAAGCTAAAATTCCCCCATGATGACATGGAAGACAGTATCCAGAGAAAAAAAGTCACTGCTGCTAAAGATGATAACAGAAGTACAGGGATTACTTATTTGATTCAAACAGTTTTAAATGATTTTCTCCACTTTTAATACATTGTCAAACAATTATTTTCTGAAAAATAAAACATGACAACTGTTGGAAAGTATACATTTGTTTTTCTTACTGTACTGTTAAATCCATTGAGAGTTTCATGACTAAAATAACAGCTGGAACGCACAGTTTCAGATTGCATTTAGAAGGGAGTTTCAGAAATAGCGTTGACAAGATAAAGTAAAAACTGAAATGAAAAAGGTTAAAAAGCAAAACATATGTTCAAACACAGTCAGCGCAGCTTTGGATTATTGGATCAGAGCAAATGTTGATGTTGCCCTCTCCATGAACTGAAATGACACAGCTCTGGGAATCTCCACACAAAACTACACACTGTCACAAATAAAATGCACACCATAACTTCAACATACCACCAGACTATCTTCACACAGTCGTCACTGGCTATGCAGGAGTTTCATTACAAATTTACAATGCTGACATAAAGTACCCCAGTATATATTTTCCTGCCTTAAAAGCACACGTGAAAGGTTAATTAAAGTACACAGTTAATGAAAACATTCATTTCTGAAAACTGAAATGTGCAAAGTTGAATTTTTTTAAAGGTGATTGTAGATCACATATCATTGACTATGTTTACAAAAAACAGAATTCTTTCTCTTTAGGTTTGCCATTTCTCTGCTCTTTTCAGTCACACCTGAGCAAAAGGGCCTGGGAACAATATACTTTCTCCGGCTGTGAGTGACAGCTCATGGCCTGGAGGCAACCGGCTCCACCTCCAGGTGAGGTCTGACCATCTCAAGTTTCCCTTTCATTCATCTCCTGCCTTCCATCTATCTTTTTTTTTCTTTTCCACTCTCCTCGTTTCACAAAACTGTGATAGGGCATTAAAATAATTACTCCCAAGAGACATAATAAGCTTTGATGAACTTGAAGAAATGTTAAATGACACAAAAACTGGATGACACATGGAGTCACAAAGAAAGAAATACAGCTGAGAAATGACTCCGAAACGTCACAATATCACAGTAGTGCAGAGCTGATATGGTCAGAGTGTTTAATTTATGTGTCTCTGCATGCATGTGTGTGAACAGAGCCTTAGGTAGTGAGGTTTCTATTACAGCAAAGCTTCCTTTCCCAGGTGAAAAAGCCACAGTAGGATGGAATCTCACAGCCTAAGGTGACTCTTGTCTGCTTCACACAGGCACATCTCCACTTTCTCAGCCACATCAGCCATTGAGTTAAATTTAGAAGTGTTTCAGTTAACTCAGCTGTCATCCAGACACCTAGGTTATGAGAGTTTTTGAACCCATTACTGTATATAAGCCACTGAGCTGGTTTCTAACCTTCTAATCATGATAGATCCTGGTATCCTGGGATTGTCAGTTAGCATTAAGTGAGTAGGTGACCAATTTACTTTGTTTCTGGACAAAAAACAGTTTTCAGCTGAGATGAGGTCAACAGACGTGACCCAAGATCATGATACCACCACCACAGACATGCAAGGTCGTCACTTGACGTAATGTTTAGCAAATTTGTGTCCCTCTTCTTTATTCCAGAGAGAAAAGAAAGAAAAATTTTGTTTTTCAGGAGTGTAAAAGAGGAGTAACAACCTTTTCGGATGTCATTGTGTAGACTTACAATGACAAACTAACACACAACGTAAGAAATAACAAAAATTAGACAATACCAGGAAAAGTACACAGAGATTTGCTAAGTCGCTGTGTACAGTAACCCACAACCAGAAATAAAAAAGCAGTTATTTTAAACCGGAAATGTGTCTCACAGCTCTGTGCATAGAGTCCGTTGTGTTTTTGTTTTATTGTTATGGCCTTTGACTGCATAATATTGGAAACCATAAAAAAAGGCAGACAAAACGTCCTCTCAAACAAAAATATTTACCATATTTTTTGCACTATGACGCGCACTTAAAAGCTTACATTTTTGTCAAAAATCGGCAGTGCCCCTTATAATTCTGAGCACTTTTATGAGGATTAATTCTGTTCCGGTGCGCTCAGTTGTACAAGAAATATGGTACAAAATAAAAAGAGTTGAAGAAATTAGCTTCAGTTTTTCAACTGATTTATCTGCTTAGCCATGCACAGTTAGTTGTCGTCCTTCGGTTAGTTTGAGAAGGAAAAAACAAAGGCACGAGCAAAAATAAAAACATACAAAACAAGGGCTGCAACAGAGTTCATGAGAGGCCTTGTTTAAAGACGTCACAGTTTATCTGGTACAGCAAATGCAATGAACAAAAACCAAAGGAGCAACACAGAGACAGGGATAATGCCCTTAGCTATTTAAATGGAAGTCCAAAAATGAGCTCTGAAAAATGAGTAAGTCAAAACCACCGACTTCAAATCATTAATTTCCTGTGGTATTCGGGTAAATATTATGAACCCCACTCAAGAATACTAAGCATGCTATCCATCACTACTGATACTGGCCAAGTTTGAGCTCACTTTACTCCTCTACCAACGTACATTTAGCCGGTGAATTATATTCTAAACTTTACAAGCGTGTGTTCATGTAAGCATTTTCCTATGCTGAGGGAAAACAACATATCATTCAATTTCATGTGGCTATAAATGAAAAGCTAGAGCTTCATATGTGCGTGCACCAACCTAGACTCACTGGGTAATTAAAATGATAAGGATATTTATTCCAACCCAGCATACTTTTAAATTAACTATAAACTGTACAATCTAAATGGTAACATTTGGAAACACACAAAATATTTCTAATAGGTTTTAGACTTGCCAGCTGGTAGAATCTTTTAGAGTTGATTGTGGTCTCATACCTGAACTTACCCCACACTGGGGTCTTCTAAATTTGAACTAATCATACTGTTGGTGTGTGTGGAGGATTCTGGGATCTTCTTCTACTCTTAAAGTTAGTGTGGGGAATAAAACTGTCCTGAGATGTTAAAAACATGTCCAATAAGGAAGAAGATTATCAAGTGTCATCATGGTTTCCATAACATTCTAAAAG